>CAUYLG010032084.1:0-207014 GCA_963573385.1 Cacajao melanocephalus
GGAGCTGCTATCCCCTGTAGGAGGAGAGGCATTCTGATTTCGGGTGTTCTCAGCCTTTTTGCACTGGTTTCTTCCCATTTTTGTGGATTTATCCACCTGTTGTCTTTGTAATTGCCGACTTTCAGATTGGGTCTGAGTGGATGTCCAGCTTGTTGGTGATGAAGTTTTTTCTGTTTCTTAGTTTTCCTTTGGCGGACGCCCGTTCCCCACAGAGCTTGGCCTTCCCGGGTTCAGCTGTGCTTACTGTGAAACTCTCAGTCCTCAGCGCTTCCAATTGCTGTTCTTGTGGGGATGGGACCAGCTGAGCCCGACTCAAAGGGCACCCAGTCGTGTATACTCTGCACTGAGAGGCGCTGCGCCGGGGCGCCGGCAAAATAGCTGCGCCAGCCAAAAGAGTCGCGTTGGCAACACGTGTGGCTCCTCCACCGGGAATCTCCCAGTTTGTGGGTCACAGAAATTCGTCTGAAATTGCGGCGTCCACTTGCTCTCTGTGCTTTCACTGGGAGCTACAATCCTGAGCTGTTGTTAATTGGCCATCTTGGATCTCTCCCATGCATGTGTCTTTATAAGAGAATGATTTATATTCCTTTGAGTATATACCCAGTAATGGGATTGTTGGGTTGAATGGTATTTCTGTCTTTAGGTCTTTGAGGAATTGCCACACTGTCTTCCACAATGGTTGAACTAATTTGCATTCCCACCAACAGTGTATAAGTGTTCCTTTTTCTCCATAACCTCTCCAGTATCTGTTACTTTTTGAATTTTTAATCATAGCCATTCTGACTGGTGTGAGATGATATCTCATTTTGGTTTTGATTTGCATTTTTCTAATGATCAGTGCTGTTGAGCTTTTTTTTCATATGTTTCTTGGCCACATGTATGTATTCTTTTGAGAAGTGTCTGTTCATGTTTGAGTGGGCAAAGGTGCCCACTTTTTAATGGGGTTGTTTTTTCTTGTAAATTTGTGAAGTTCCTATAGATGCTAGTTATTAAACCTTTGTCAGATGCATCATTTGCAAAAATTTTCTCCCATTCTGTAAGTCTGTTTACTCTGTTGATAGTTTCTTTTGCTGTGCAGAAGCTCTTTAGTTTAATTAGATCGGGACACGAGTTTTAAGCAGAGTTTTGGAAAAAGAAAGAGTCACATACTCTTGAGGAAGACAGATATTTCTGAGTCATTAAGATCTTACCATCACGCCACATTCTCGGTTTGTCCATTTGTGATTAAGTCATGCTCATTTCAAACACTTCCCCTTTGCCAGCCTTCCAGGAGGCACCAGGCAGAGCAATCAAATGGAATCATCTCCTGATGAAGTTACCCAGGCAAGTGGTTATTTGCAGGTCTCTTCACCAACCCTGGAAAGGCCATTGTTTTGTTGACTCATTTTCCTCCCACAAAGTCTAACTTTGGAATTTAACTCTTCTATTTACAATACAGGACTGTTTTACTGCAAATATTCTTTTATTTTGTTGCTGTCCCCTTGATGCAATTGTGATATAGTCAAATATATATTTGAAATCAGCAGCGGTGTTTTTTCTTTTTTCATTTTCTTTCTTTTCTTTCTTTCTTTTTTTCTTTCTTGCAGCTGCTAATTCTAAAGCCCTGAGCAAGGTACTGTACAGTTTACAAAGAAGAGTCAGATGGAGCCCTATTGTGCTCTTAAGGGACAATAGAAGAAATAACAGAAGACAATCAGTGATTAATGACCAGATGAATGATGTATGCCAGGTGGTCCCAACCTAAGCTCCCAGGCTCCCAGGGGTCTTAGAGAGCAGTAATGGGGAGAGAAGGAAGGGGTGCTTATGAGCTATTTTCAGTACTTCAAAAAGACTAATCCAAAGAGCTCATATTTACCAGATATTAGATGCACAGGCTAATTAAAAGAAAACATCAGGTTTCTTTGCTCAGGGCTAGAAATACCAGTTACCCCATGCTGACTGGAAGCTCTGATTGGCAGTTACCCTTGTTTTTGATTAATAAAACATGAGAAAATAAATTAATTATTACTTGATAAATGTCTTTTATTTGATAGACCAAAAAACATTTCAAGGCATGGGATCTGTGGAATGAGAATAATAAAATGTTTGCTTTGAGTGAAAAGAATGGGAATCAATGAGATGGACAATAAATGACTATTCTGGAAGTGTAAGGTGGATAGACAAGGCAGAGAAGGCTTCATGGAGGGCAGAAAAGGAGGGACTCACCCAAGCAGGATTTTGAACGATGTATAGGATTGATCTATGCAGTGGTTCTCAACGTGTGGTCTCAATCAACAGCGTCAGCCCCATCTGGGGACTCGTTAGAAATACAAACTCTTGGGCTTTGCCTACTGAGTCAGAAACTCGGGATAAGGCCCAGCCATCTGTGTTCTAAAGGGCCCTCCAGGGGATTCTGATGCACGCTACAGTTTGAGAACCTAAGATCTATGCCATTTTTTCTCAAAGTTTGAGACGTGAATGCAGCAGTACGTGATTCCAAGAGGTATCTGTTCAGCCTAAAAACAAAACAGAATCACTACCAAGAAAGTTATTTCCTTTTCCAATCTCTCATGCCTTCTGTTAACATCATGAGAAAACACTCAGTTTGACCCTAGCAGGGCCTTAACAAGAAACATCCATGTCTCTTTTTCTTTTAGACAAAGAGAACAGGCTTCATTTAGTTTCTGGGCTTTGGCTGGCAATAGAATTTAAGTTGAGTGTGATAATTTGGCTCATTTTTCCTTACATTTATTTTTATAGTTACCTTCTTTTTTGGCAAGTGAAACTAATTTTTCTTTTGCTGAAGGGGTATAAACTATTTTTTATGAAAACTTTATTTATATAAAAATGTGATTCAATTTAAAGAAAAAAGGTAAATAGTAGTGCCAGAGGTATGTAGAAATGGAAAACATAATAAAGACGTCGAGTGAATTAAATTTGTGAAATATATTTAAGACAACAAATGTGTGTGTGTGTGTGTGTGTGTGTGTGTGTGTGGTGTTGATGCATGAATAGATGCATTTATATTTGCCCTTGCTTATTGATTGTTTTTTAGAAGAATAGACCACAGATATATACACCATTGCAGCAGTACAAGAGCAAAGAAAAAAGTATGCAAATAAAATGTGTTCCACGATACAACCTGTGACACGTTGGTGGAAGCAGTGCTCAGTATAATGAAGTCCTGCACAGCAAAGGGACTCACGTGGTACTTTGTGCCAGTTGTGCCAGGATTTTGTGATACTTTATCTCCTTAAATAACAGGGCTGCTGAGTTGTAATGAGAGCTGGAACACAGATTTTGTAATCTCTTCAGGCAAATAAGAAAACCGTTGTTGAATAGGTGACAATTAACAGCATGCTTTCACCATCCCATGTTCATAGAAATGCTTTTCGTCACTTTATTTTGAGTCAGAAAGTGCCAAGATTAATTGATCATGTATACACATAAATGTGAGCTGGCATGCTACAGGAGGGGTTATTCAGGGGGGAATTACACTGCGTTCCTTTTCCTCCCAATATTTTAATTATAGGTCAACTGTGATTAAAAAGAATATGAAGGGAATCCTCCAAGGCAATGCCTCTCTTTTTTGACCTCAGCACACAAAACACATTTTATAGCTTAGCCCAGAACACACACACACACACACATCCTATCACCACCACCACCACAACAAAAATTTTGTGAAATAATACACATCTTTATAGCAAGAGATGCACTCTGAGAGTTTTCATTCTGTTTTGGCTCATTAAAGATGATTTCCCATCTTGCTAGTGGTCTCATTAGCAGTTAGGAAAGCATTGCTCTGACTCACAGCTCTTGGAGTTTAGTTTGCATAAGGTTTACCTGCAAGTTTGTTAAAATTCTGAATCTTGAGAATTACCCCCTTCTTAGCCTCCCTCCCTGGGAATACTGACTGAGTAGGTTTCGGGTATAGCTTGGATCTGCAAGTTTTGATAAGTGAGGTAGAGGATTCTGAGGCAGGTAGAACTTGGACCACACTTTAAGAAACACTACTTGAAACAAGAATATGAAAAACTTTATGAATCTTGTGGTCTGAATTTGGAAGTACCTACATTACCTACTGGATGAAGTTGGAATGTCGAATGACATTCAGGGTCCCTCATTGCCTAGTCCCTACTGAGCTCTTCAGGTGTATCTCCAGCCCCAATCTTGCTGTCCCCCCTCACTCCTGTCCTAAATGACCAAACAATGTCCGATCATTCATCATTTATATAGCACATACTTTTATGTAGACTTTCATTTCTTGTAACCTTGACTTAACCTCCTGTTGTAAACAACTAAAGATTCTGGATAACATACAAAAACCATTAAAAAATGTGTTTATGAGCCAGCAAGTTATTAAGGAATCCCCAGAGGCCAAAAACAAAGAAAGGTAAGGAGAGCTCCAAAGTGGCTTGTGTTTGCTTCATAGTCACTTGCTGAACTAGGTGTTTTTTTGTTCTTTTTTGAAACAGAGTCTCACTCTGTCACCAGGCTGGAGTGCAGTGGCGTGATCTCAGCTCACTGCAGCCTCTGCCTCCTAGGTTCAAGTTATTCTCCTGCCTCAGCCTCCCAAGTAGCTGGGACTATAGGCACATGCCACCATGCCCAGCTAATTTTTGTATTTTTAGTAGAGACAGGGTTTCACCATGTTGGCCAGGCTGGTCTCAAACTCCTGACCTCAAGTGATCCACCCGCCTCAGCCTCCCAAAGTGCTGGTATTATAGGCTTGAGCCACCACGCCCAGCCTGAACTGGGTGATTTTTGAGCTTTGGTTTTTTTCATGGTACCAGTTACAGGGGACAGAAGATGAAGTCCAAAACCCATTCAAGGTAAGGATCTAATAGGACTCCTCCTGTAAAGTTATGTCCTTAAATGGCCAAGTGTAAAGGTAATTTAGTGCAAGGGTGATTTAGAAATAAATCTGTCACCTAAAGAATAAAAACAATTGCCTATCTTGAACATTGAGGCTGAGTGTAGGGGCCAAAAAAAATAATCTCTAAGAATTTGTAACCACAAGTAAACTGTTATGGGGATCTATAACATGAATTCACACAATCAAAGTGATGTTAGACTAGTAGTGTTCTTAAGGTGCCTAGCAGAACCAAATGCATATCCCCATAGAATAACTTGTCTTTTCCCAGATCTCAAGAAATTCTTTATGATGAAGTTTTAAGAGATTTCAGCTCATGGTAAAAAATTATAAGAAAGCAAGGCAACATAAGTATTGAGCCAGCAGAACAACAGATAGCAGAATCAGATCCATGGAGACTGCAGATAGTATAATTATCAGTCACAGAATATAAAAGAAGTGTTTGAATATGGTAGAAAAAAAAAGAAATAAATTGTGAATAAAGAAACTAGGCCAGGCATGGTGGCTTATGCCTGTAATCCCAGCACTTTGGGCGGCTGAGATGGGCAGATCACTTGAGGTCAGGAGTTCTAGACTACCGTGGTCAACGTGGTAAAACCTCATCACTACTAAAAAAAATACAAAAAATTAGCAGGTGTTGTGGCACATGCTGGTAGTCCCCGCTACTCGGGAGGATGAGGCAGGAGAATCACTTGAACCTCAGAGATGGAGGTTGCAATAAGCCAGGATTGTGCCACTGCACTCCATTTTGGGTGACGGAGTGAGACTCTGAAAAAAAAGAATTAAACTAGAAAAATGACAATGTGTGTCCAGGCAAAAATGACAATGTATGTCCAGGCTTATACCTGTAATCCCAGCACTTTGAGAGGCTGAGGTAAGAGAATCACTTGAGCCCAGGAGTTCAAGACCAGCCTGGGCAACATAGTGGGACCCCCGTCTCTACAAAAAATTAAAAAATTAGCTGGTGTGGTGACATGCACTATCGTCCCAGCTACTTGAGAGGCTGAGGCAGGAGGATTACTTGAGCCCAGGAGCTGGAGGCTGCAGTGAGCTATGATCACACACTGCACTCTAGCCTAGGTGACAGAGTGAGACCTCTCCAAAAAAAAAAATGGATTTTAGAAAAATAACTTATAGAAATGAAAAATTATGGATTCAACAGTCAATTAGATACAGTTGAGAAGAGAATTAGTAACCTAAGGGAGTTTAAAAAAAAATACTCAGAGTTCTGAAAAAGTATTCAGAGCTCTGGAAGACAGAATGAAACAAGGCTGGGTGTGGTGGCTCATGCCTGCAATTCTAGCACTTTGAGAGGCCGAGGCAGGTGGATCACCTGAAGTCAGGAGTTTGAGACTAGCCTGGCCAACATAGTGAAACCCTGTCTCTACTAAAAATACAAAAATTATCCTGGTGTGGCAGTATGTGTCTGTAATCCCAGCTACTTGGGAGGCTGAGGCAGGAGAATCACTTGAACCTGGGAGGCGGAGGTTGTAGTGAGCTGAGACCATGCCATTGCACTCCAGCCTGGGCAACAAGAGCGAAACTCTGTCTCAAAAAAAAAAAAAGTAGAATGAAACAATTCAATATTGTTTTATTGACTATTGAAATGTATAATTAGTATTCCCTAAGAAGAGGAGACAAAGAATAATGTGGAGATAATATTTGAACAGCAGTAAGAATTTTTCAGTATTGGTGAAAGATACCTGTCCATACATGCAGAAAGCCCAGTGAATCTCGAGCAAGATAAATAAATAAAAAAATTCACACCTACATACATCACAAATGAAACTGCAGAACATCAAGATAAAGAAAAGATCTTAAAGCAGTCAGAGTGAAAGACAGATGACGTTTAAAGAATGATAATTATCCTGACAGTTGTCTTCTCAATGGCAATAATACAAACCACTAACATGTCTTTTTAAAAATTAAATTTTTTGTATATTTAGGGGTTACAAATGTAGGTTTCTTGCATATATGTATTGCATAATGTTGGAGTCTGGGCTTTTAGTGTGCCTGTCACTTGAATAGTGAACATTGTACCCAATAGGCAGTTTTTCAATGCTCACTGCACCTCACCCTCCTATCTTTTATAGGCTCCAGTGCCCATTATTTCACTCTGTGAGTCCATGTGTGACCATTGTTTAGCTCCCACTTCTAAGTGAGAACATGAAAGAAACCACTAAAATATCTTACATATGGTAAGGGAAAATCACTGTGAATGTAGGATTACATATGCAACAAAAATATTCACAAGGAAGAGGAAATAACATTTTCAGGCAAAATCTGAGAGAACTCATCACCAGTAGACTCTTTCCAAGTGAAATTCTAAAGAATATACTTTAAGCAGAAGGACGACTAAAATGCAAGAAGAAATGAGGATCAAAAGAGTATTAATGTGCTGGGGGTAGTGGCTCATGCCTGTCATCCCAGCAGTTCAGGAGGGTGAGGTAGGAGCATTGCTTGAGCCCAGGTGTTTGAGACCAGCCTTGGCAACATGGTGAAACCCTGTCTGTCCTAAAAATACAAAAATTAGCCAGGCATGGTGGCACCTGCCTGTAGTCTCAACTAATCAGGAGGCTGAGGAAGATAGCTTGAGTCTGGGAGGTCAAGGCTGCAGTGAGCTATAAATGAACTATTCCACTCCAGCCTGGGTGACAGGGGCAAGACCCTGTCTCAAAAAAAAAAAAAAAAAAGTGTCAATGTGTGGACAAAGCAAACAAGTATTACCTCTGTATATAAGATAATAACAATGTCTTGAAGGGTTTAAAAAACAAGAGAGAACTGAAATAGGTGATATAGGTGATAACTGTTTAAATTTAGGAGAGAAAGTAAAGTTAAGGAGTCATAGTCTTTATTTTTCATGGGTATCTTTAAGGTACTGATCAATCTTGAATTTTTTTTTTATAATTTTTTTTTTGAAAGAAAGAAAAAGAGAGGAAAGAAAGTGAGAGTGAAAGAAAGAAAGAAAAAGAATGTAAGAGAGAATGAAAGAGGAAGAGAAAGAGGGAGAGAGAACGAGATTCTTGTTCTATTGCCCAGGCTAGAATGCAGTCTAAAAATGGGTATTAAAAATAGAGATGGGGTCTTGCTGTGTTGCTCAGGCTTGTCTGAAACTCCTGGATTCAGGTGATCCTCCCACCTCAGCCTCCTAAAGTGCTGGGATTACAGGCGTGAGCTACCGTGCCCAGCCAACCTTGGATTTTGATATGTATCCATGTTAACATTTCTAAAATAGTGTGTGTTGTGGGCATGCTGGAAGAAATATTTCCTCACCCATTACTAGGTTCAAGGTTGAGGCCCTGTAACGAAAGACAGATGAATGAGAAAAAAGTATACAAATCTATTCATTATAAGTGTTATGTGACACAGGAGCCTTCAGAAATGAAGACCAAGACACAGATAAACGTGTGTGTGTGTGTGTGTCTGTGTGTGTGTTTGAGATAGGGTCTCGCTTTGTTACCCAGGCTGGAGTGCAGTGGCATGATCACAACTCACTGCAGCATTGATCTCCCAGGCTCAAGCAATCTACTCACCTCACCCTCCCAGTAGCTGGGACTACAGGTGCACGCCACCAGGCTGAGCTAATTTTTAAACTTTATTTTTAGTAGAGATGAGATCTCACTGTATTTTCCAGGCTGGTCTTGGGCTCCTGGGCTTGAGTTTAATTGATCCTCCCACCTCAGCCTCCCAAAATGCTGGGATTATAGGAGTGAGCCACTGCACCTGGGCAATTTGCGTATTTTAATGCTTAGATTGGTTTTTCATTTAACAACAATTTTTTTTTTGAGATGAGGCCTCATTATGTTGCCCAGGCTGGACTTGAAGAACTCCTAGGCTCAAGTAATCTGCCTGCCTCAGCCTTCTGAGTAGTTGGGACTAGAGGCACATGCCACCACACCTGGTTTTATGCTTAGGTTTGATGGAGACAAGTTGTGGACAAGTACAATTGTAGGACAAGTAAGTGTGTGATCTAATGGTAATAAACTGGGGGAAACTTAGGAAGGCCTGTTTGTTCAGATTCTTCTCTGCGTCCCTCTGTCTTCAGAGATGAGGACATTCCTTTCCTCCAGGTATAGGGGGGATACCTCTCAAGTATGAGTCTCCTCCCAGGCCGGTTGGAGAATTCTTTTACGGCCTGCTTTAGAGAAGAAAAGCAGGGGTTCAGAGAGACTTTCTTGTTTCTGCTGTTTTCTCAAATGCCAAGATATTACATTTTAGGGTAGCAAGTTCTGAGCCCCATCATTAATCACTAAAACAATAGAATGGTTGCTCTCTCTTCACTACACAGCCTGCCACTCTAATGCCAGTGGACCCTGGTGCTTCCATCTGTGCTTCTGGATAGTAGGGTGGTCTGCCCGCCTAGGAAGGAGTAGCTTGGCCCTGGCTTTGTTGGGAATTGTCAGTATGTGATAACAATGAAAGCATACAGACTTCTAGTGGATTTTGTCTTCTTCACTCCCCTAACTCCTGCACTGGTCTTAGTTTGTCACTGATCACTTTTTCCTTTCCAAGTAGTGATCTCTGTGAGGTCTTATTATTCAGTTTGGAGATGTCTGGCTCTTAGCTTCTTTTGCTCAATCTTCTTCAGGTCATTTCTTTAATCAACAACATTACCTTAGGGCAGTGGTTTTATAGTATGTTCCATAGACCCCTGGAGTTCCCCAAGGTCCTGTCAGGGGGTCCACAAGGTCAGAACCATTTTTTTTTTTAAGATGGAGTCTCACTGTAATGCTCAGGCTGGAGTGCAGTGGTGTGATGTTGGCTCACTGCAGCCTCAACTTCCCAGGCTCAAGCAATCCTCCTGCCTCAGTCTCCTGCCCAAGTAGCTGGGACTACAGTCGCATGCCACCACGCCCAGATAATTTTTATATTTTTTGTATTGATGAGGTTTTGTCACGTTGTCTAGGCTGGTCTCAAATTCCTGAGCTCAAGTAATTCATCTGATCAGCTTTCTAAAATGTTGGGATTACATGCATGTACCACCACACTTGTCCCAGAACTATTTTCATATTAATATTAAGACCATCACTTGCCATTTCACTGTCTTGACTTTTGCACTAATGGTGCAAAAGCAATGGTAGCTAAAGCTTCTGGCACCTTAGACATCAAGATGGTGACACCAAACTTTACTTGTAGTCATTGTATTCTTTGCCACATGCATGTGGTAAAACAAAACAAAAACCCAGTTCACTTAAGAATGTTCTTGGCAAAGCAGTGCACATTATTAATTTATTATACATCTTTTTGGTATTTTGTGTCATGAGATAAGAAATACACATAAAGCACTTGCGTTCTATACCGAAGTAGAATGATATTTTCATTAAACACCTTTTGTTTTTTTTAACTCAGGAGAATGGGTGGCATACAACTCTAAAGGAAGATTTGTGCTTTGAAGGAAAACTGAATTGTTGTACATCTTGGTTGATTGTGATTCTATGGGCGCTATTTTACAACTCTGTTAAGTTGTAGATAACTCATGGCAATGCAAAATAATTCTTGTCTATAAATGTTAGGCAAATGAATTCTGCCTGGTGGAGGGACATTCCTTCCCCATCCAGTAAAAAAACCAGTCTTGTGACCATGTGTACTTTCGTTTCGACATTTCAAAATTCCTTAATAATTCGTGCTTGTTTGGCTTCTCCTTTGAACTGGTTTCAATATCTGCCTGGTTCTCTCATTATGAGTTAAAAAAAATTAACATATGTTCATTTTGTGTCAGTGTAGGAGTCATGGTTTTACCTTTTTTTCTTTTTTTAAAAAAATATCTTTTAACAAATACTATAATTACTCTAGCTTGGGTATTTAGCAGAAAATTTCTCAAAAATAATTAAAATGAGCCTGTCAAGGAAAACAACTGACAGTATTTGTTAGCAAAGGTCACATTCTAGCTTTCAAATGAAAATTAGAATATCTGCTGCCCTGAGCCTGACAGCTTCCCAATACTTAAATTATGAGGTTGGTGGCGACGTTAGTGAATGTAATGCTGGATAATAAAATGTGACAGTGTTTAGAAGATCTGCATAATTCAGTGAGCCAATATTTTCCAGATGACCAGTGCATGATGTTACAAAGTCATGCATTAAAAAATCCATTCAAAGTACATGATAGGCCAACAGATTTTAATGTAACCGAGTATGAAAAGTTCATTGATATGGTTTCAGATTCTACATGCAACTACTCTTTAAGAAACTACCGGCCCAGTGTGGTGGCCCATTCTTGTAATCCCAGCACTTTGGGAGGCTGAGGTGGGCGGATCACTTGAGGTCAGGAGTTCAAGACCAGCCTGGCCAATATAGTGAAACCCTGTCTCTACAAAAATACAAAAATTAGCTGGGTATGATGGTGAGTGTCTGTAATCTCAGCTACTTGGAAGGCTGAGGTGGGAGAATTGCTTGAACACGAGGCAGAGATTGCAGTAAGCCAAGATCATACCATTGCACTTTAGCCTGGGTGACAGGGTGAGACTTTGTCTAAAAAAAAAAAGAAACTACCACTTGCTGAATTTTGGTATAGTGTCCAAGAAGAAAATTCACAATTATCTGAAAAGACTATTATAATATTCCTTCCCTTTCCAGCTATATTTATCTGGGTGAGAACATGTTTTCTTCATACCCTTATTCAGCCAAAACAATATATCATGGCTGGGTGCAGTGGCTCACACCTGTAATCCCAGCACTTTGAGAAGCCAAGGCAGGCAGATCATGAGGTCAGGAGTTTGAGATCAGCTCGGCCAACATGGTTAAACCCCGTCTCTACTAAAAATACAAAAATTAGCCAGGCATGGTAGCATGCACCTGTAATCCCAGCTACTTGGGAGGCTGAGGCAGGAGAATCACTTGAACATGGGAGGCAGAGGTTGCCATGAGCTGAGATCTCACCACTGCACTCCAGTGTGAAAAACAGAGTGAGACGCCATCTCAGAACAGAACAAAACCAAAAACCAAGATATCCTAACAGCTTGAATAGGGAAGCAGATATGAGAACAAAGCTGTCCTCTATTAAGCAGGACATTAAAGAGATTTGCATAAATGTAAAACAGTGCTATGCTTCTTATTAAATATACATTTTCTTAAATTTTGGAAGGTAGCTATGTTTTGTAAAATATGTAATTAATGTTCCTATGTAATAAGTTTATAATTGTTATCTTAAAATAAACTAATAAGTAGTTTTAAAAGTCTTAGTTTTAATTTTTAATTTAGTAACTATTGATAGATAAAACCTACATAAACAAAATCTTCTTGGGAATCTTCAATAATTTTTAAGTGTTGGAGTCCTGAAATCAAAATGTTTGAGAACCATGACCTTAGAGAAAAAGATTGTTAAATTTGAGCTGGTTGGATGGTTGGTTTATGTTAGAAGATGGGGTTTGGAAAGAGGTAGGATTATGGGATTATGGATTAAGGTAAAGTTGAATTCCCTCCTGTATTGTGCAGAAGTGATTGGCTTTGCCATTAATAATAATAACAGTATCAGGTCTAGTGTAGTGGCTCATACCTGTAATCCCAGCACTTTGGGAGGCCAAGGTGGGTGGATCATTTGAGGTCCGGAGTTTGAGACCAGCCTGGCCAACATGGCAAAAGCCTGTCTCTACTAAAAATACAAAAATTAGCCAGGCATGGTGGTGCATGTGTGTAGCTCCAGCTACTTGGGAGACTGAGGCGCAAGAATCACTTGAACCCAGATGGTGGAAGTTGCATTGAGCCCAGATCGTGCTACTGCTCTCTAGCCTGGGTGACAGAGCAAGACCTGGTTTCAAACAAACAAACAAATAATCTACTAATTTGGGGGCACCTATTGTGCAAGAAATACACTACATAGATTACTTCATTTATTCTTACACCAACATTAAAAGGTTTGCCCATTCATAATAATAATAATAACAATAATAAAAGTAAGTACATCTAGGTTCCAAATAAACCCAGATTCAAAGAAGTAGAATGACTTGCCCAAAGTGTAACAGCCAAGAGGGACTCTATTTTGTTCTTCCTCATAGCCAGTAGCCTTAACCAGGAGTCCACATTATCTCCTAATTCTGAGTGGCCATGGTCAAGTCTAATTTTCCTAGTCTGTTACCCAATCTGTAAAACAAATGGGATCAAAGAGAGTTTCACCTACCACGGGCCAAGTCCTCAGTCCTGTGTGCAAAGCATATTGCACATTCCCTTGCCTTCAAGAAGCTCCCAGTAGGATGTTCCTTAAAATCTGGCCAAGCTGCCTGAGACTGTAATTTTCATAACCCATATTCTTAATGTTATCACTGTGAGTCCTGGGATTTCAGTGGCTTTGTGGTTGGAGAGTGAAGAAACCTAAGCAGAGAATGCAGAAGCTGCCAGTTCATTAGTGTGGAGAGGCGAGATAGCAATCCAGTAGTTAATTTATTTTGCCACTGAATCCTAGAGGCTGGGAACTAGAAACCTAAGCATGAAGCCTCCACTGCTGGAAGACTCCCACTCCCTCACAATTCAGGAATTGCTTTTAGCCAGCATTACCTCTGCTTTCTGAGCACAAGCCAGGCTATTGTGCTGGAAATAATCTGTGTGAGTCTTATTGGAGTGGCTTGCGTTGCCATAGTTACTATTTGGGTTCTGTGCACCTAAAATTTCAAGTATTTAACAGGGAAAAAGAGTTAGCCTATTTTTCTCTTCTGCCTTTGGAAAATCAGATTGGAGAGAAAGTGGATTCTACATCCTATTAAATGTCTGTGTTGAGTGGGTACTGTCATATCCGGCATTGCAGAATCATAGTTAACTAGCAAGCAGTGAAAAGCAGCTTGGCCGTGGCCTTGAAAAACAGAGTTATCAGCATCCTGCTGAGGACCCACAATCACTGCCTCCTGATGGATGGAAATGCAGATTGTCATTGCTGGTTGTGCAGCTAAGGAAATTGGGCGAGGCAGCTGGTTATTTATGACAGAGCAACACAGAGCTGGTCAGTGGGTTTCCCAGTTGCTACCACGCTGTGTACATGGCAACCTGCCCCTAGGACTGAAGGCTGGGACAGAAGTTTGCAAAGAGATGGGAAGGGGAGGTGGGCACAAACTGGCATGTATGTAGGGTAGCAGCACAGCAGCAACAGAAAGGGAGCAAACTTGGCCACTCAGCATCATGAGTTTGCAACACATGAAGACCCTGCTTTTGAAGCCATCATGTCTATTTGTGCTGCCTGTTTGTCTGGTTCACAGGTTCTGAATCGGCCCACAGTGGTGCCTAGAAATAGTCCTCTTTGCCTAGTCGCCATGAGTCAGACTGGTCTTTATGTGGCTGTTTCCTAGGAACCCAAAGCTATGGCACATGGCTGGAAGCTGTGTTTACAAGCTTTTCATCCGTCTTCCTTAACTTGTGGTTGCTATGGTTTCCTTAGCCTGCTGGGCTGCCCCTTTAAGGGGGACAAGCTGTACACTCAACCAAATGCCAGAGGCACTGGCTCCACCAGCATCGGTCTTTTGGCTATGGGCTCAACCATGTCTTGTCACCTGCTCATTCTGAGCCCCAAACTTCTCCCCTTATGAGGCTGACCTTGACGTTTGCCCCATCATGTGTCCAGTCTGGGGTCTGCCACCTTACTGCCTGTCCTGGCACCCTCTGCATTTGCCACAATCAGGGTGTATGTTTTGCTTCCCATTGGACTGACTTCTCAGTAGCTTGGATTTTGCTCGGAGACAGAGCCCTGTCTCCTCTGCCATGGTCATAATGACTTACTTAGACACAAGGCTCATGTTCACCTGGAGGTGCCATCCTGTCCTCTGTCACTTTGTCATAAACACCTGTTATCCCCTTTTTGGGTAATAGCCCTTTGTGTTTTGGGGATCCACCCCATTCTCAGCTTATAGGTGTTTCTAGAGGGGCTTATCCCACCCCTCTTCAATGATTGGTGCAGGAATGAACACATAATCCAAGCCAGGCCAATGACAATTAATTCTGGAACTTTTGCTAGGAGAAGGAAGCTTTTTGCTCTGTGGTTGTTTAGGGTATTGGATGTATCTTTTTTTTTCTTCTCCTGTAGCCCAGGCTGGAGTGCAATGGTGCAATCTTGGCCTCCCGGGCTCAAGTAGTTCTCATGTCTCAGCCTCCTGAGTAGCTAGGATTACAGATACACACCACCATGCCCGGCTAGGGTATTGGATGTAATCCTGATGTGCTGGGTGATGTAGGGGTAAGGGTTATTATTTAAAGAGAATCAATCAACACACAGGAAAACAGAGCTAAGAGGTCAAAAGAGAGCCTGTGACTTGATATTGTTCACGTCTCAACTGTAGTCCAGATACCTGAGTCAGAATAAACTCCCTTTTAATGCCAATGCCTGTTGAGGTTGGGCTTTCTATCACTTGTAACTGAAAGAGTCTAATACATCCCTATTCACGAGGACACCAAGGCTGAAAGAAGTGAGGTAATCGACCCAGGATACCTGACTGCTGTGATTTGACCCCATTTCTCTTGGCTCCCATGACTATGTCTCTCCCACCATGCCTACTTTGAATAGTAATCTTATGTTTGTGACATTTCACAAGACACAAAGCACTTTCTCATGACATACACCACCACACCAAATTCTACTGCTTTCACTGTGTGCTTCCAGCATGGGGTTATTATTGTTATTAGACACACTGTATTATCAATCTCATTTTCCAGATGAGGGCATTGAGAGTTGGTTGCATGCACACTTGGCTAGTAAGTGGCAAAGTGGGACTGTCTGCTTCAAGTCTGACTTAATATTCATGCCATTTCCCTACATCACTTCCTGGGTATGCCATGGAGAATAATTGCCTCAGCTGGTGGCCTCTTGTCTCTTGCTTTTCCCCCAGGGAGCCTTGACCAGTGCATATCTTGGAGGCAGTTGCTTTTGGAGGAGGCCTGACACAATGGAAAGGGCCTGAGGCCTAGGGGTCAAACAGACTCAGGTTTAGGTCTTGCTTCCCCGGCTTACTGGCTTTGTAACTGACTTAGTCCACTCAGACTGCTGTAAGAAAATACCATAAACTGGGTGGCCAATAAACAACAATGTATTTCTCATAGCTCCCGAGGCTGGGAAGTCCAAGATCAAGCTGCCTGCAGATTCTGTGTCTGGTGAGGGTCTGCTTTCCAGTTCATAGATGGCATCTTCCAGCTGTCCCTTCCTCGCATGGTGGAAGGGACAAGATAGCTTGTGCCTCTTTTATAAAAAAGGCACTAATCCCATTCATGAGGGCTTCACCTCCTTGAACTAATCTCTTCCCCAAAGGCCATATCTCCTAATACCATCATCTTATTAGGGGGGTTGGGATTTCAACATATACATTTTGGAGGGGACACAAATATTTATTTATTTATTTATTTATTTATTTATTTATTTATTTTATTTTTTAAACAGAGTTTCACTCTGTCAGCCAGGCTGGAGTATAGTGCCATCTCCACTCACTGCAACCTCCACCTCCTGAACTCAAGCAATTCTCCTGCCTTGGCCTCTCAAGTAGCTGGGATTACAGATGTGTACCACTACACTTGGTTAATTTTGTATTTTTGTATTTTTTTTGAGATAATGTCTCACTCTGTCGTACAGGCTGGAGTGCAGTGGCATGATCTTGGCTCACTGCAACCTCTGCCTCCTGGATTCAAGCAATTCTCCTGCCTCAGCCTCCTAAGTAGCCTGGACTGTAGGAGCATACCACTATGCTTGGCTCATTTTTGTATTTTTTTTTAGTAGAGATGGGGACTCGCCATGTTGGCCAGACTGGTCTCCAACTCCTGACCTCAAGTGATCTGTTTACCTCAGCCTCCCAAAGTGATGGGATTGCAGACATAAGCCACCATGCCCAGCCTGGTTACAAATATTTAGACCATAGCAGTAACCGTGGGCAAATTACTTGCTTTATCTGAACTCTTGTTTCCTCTTCTGTAAATCCTGTGAGTCAGAGAGAATAATGTCTTGCAAGGTTTTTGTGAGGTTTAAATGGAGATAATGCATGTGAGTTGGAATAAGATCCACAATTAATATTAGTTGAGCATTTATGAGATGTATTGACTCACTTAACCCTCAAGCTAATCTTCTATGATAGGTATTATTCTTATCTCCATATGCTATATGAGAAATGAGGCACACAGAGGTTAAATAACTTGCTTAATGCCACATTTCTTGTGAATGGCTGAGCAGTATTCAACCCAAACATGCTGGTTAAGAGCGCTGAATCACAGCATCATGATATACCTAGCTCAGTGCTGAGTGGAGAGTAAGTGCTCAGATAATGGGAAACCCTTTCTCCATCCCAATCCCATTTCTCTGGACACCTTAGCATCCAGTGTTTAGGACAGAATTGAAGCACTGGAACTAGGGTGGAAGAGGGCCACATTCAATAGTACAGATTAGAGCAGGGATGGAGACCCAATCAGGGAGGTAATAATGGTCAAGAATCTATGTGGATCAGACACCAGGAAGACAGGCAGCATCTTGGATGCTAATGGAGGAGGGCCCAGCAAGACAGGTGGGCAAAGGAATTAAAGACTCACAGGAACAGGAAAAGCTAACTAGCAGACCCCTTAGTCACCTAAGGCTTTTTATCTCTGTCCCAGAACTTTGCTGTGGTTTCTGTTAAGCCAGGAACCCATTAAAGAGTGGCTGACCTGGGCTCTGCAGAAGGAGGGGTTAGGATTAAGGGAGGCTGTGGCTTCTGGTGGGTATCTGTGTTTTGACATTGATTAAGTCTTGATGGTGATAATCTCGATTCATTCATTCAATAAATGTTTATAACCCAGTGGAGATTCCTTCCTTCCTTCCTTCCTTCCTTCCTTCCTTCCTTCCTTCCTTCCTTCCTTCCTTCCTTCCTTCCTTCTTCTATAATAGGTATTATTATAGGAGTACAAACCATACTGTGAACTGCATATGTGAGGGATCCTTGTTAGAACCTAACTAATGCCTGATGATCTGAGGTGGAACAGTCTCATCCTGAAACCATCCCCCTGCAACCTCATCCATGGAAAAATTGTCTTCCATGAAACCAGTCCCTGGTGCCAAAAAGGTTGAGAACCACTGTAGTAAGATACAACCTTACACCCATTAGGATGGGTACTATCCAAAAACAAACAAACAAATATACCCTCCCCCCAAAAAACAAGTGTTAATGAGGAAGTGGAGAAATTGGAACTCTTACGTATTGTTAGAGTGATTATAAAATGGAGCAACCACTATGGAAAAAAGTATGACAGTTCCTAGAAAAAAAGAAGCAGAATTATTATATGATCCAGTAATTTCACTTCTGGGTATATAAAAAAAATTAAAAGCAGAGACTCCACAAATGTTTATATACCAATATTCACAGCAGCATTACTCATAATAGCCAAAAGATAAAAGCAACTCAAGTGTTCATCGATGGATGAATAGAAAAACAAAATTTCATTCATATATACATTAGAATATTATTCATCCTTAAAGAGGAAGGAAACTCTGACCCATGCTACCACATGGATGAACCTATGGACATTGGGCTGAGTGAAATAAGCCAGTCACAAAAGGACAAATACTGTAAGATTCCACACTTGTATGTAATACCTAGAGTAGTCAAATTCATGGAGACAGACAGTAGAATGGAGGCTACCAGGAGCTGGGGTACGAAGGATGGGAAGTTTAGGGGATCCAGAGTTTCAGTTTGGGATGATGAAAAAGTTCCTGAGATGGATGGTGGTGCTGGTTACACAACGATGTGGATGGCTTAATGCATAGACCTGTACACTTAAAAATGATCAAGATGGTAAATCTTATGTGTATTTTACCACAAGTTTTATAAATTTAATAAAACTTTAAAAAGTGATTACTCACTTAAAAAATCATACCACTGTAACGACTGACAACATTTTGTACTATGAAGGGATGGTGCAAAGTGGGTAAGTTCCTAGCTGCCCAGTAAGGGCAGATGGACCAGACATTGCAACAGATTTGTGGCAACTGAAGGTATAACTGGTTTTGGACATTCATCTATTTTGGCAGGTCATATGACTTTAGTTTGATCATTGTGGTCATTTGCTATTAAGACAGCCATATTGGCCAGGCGTGATGGCTCATGCCTGTGATTCCAGCACATTGGGAGGCTGAGGTGGGCAGATCACGAGGTCGGGAGATTTAGACTATCCTGGTTAACAGGGTGATACCCTGTTTCTACTAAAAATACAAAAAAACAAAGTTAGCTGGGCGTAGTGGTGTGCGCCTGTAGTCCCAGCTACCTGGGAGGCTGAGGTAGGAGAATTGCTTGAACCCGGGAGGCAGAGGTTGCAGTGAGTCGAGATGGTGCCACTGTGCTCCAGCCTGGGTGACGGTAAGACTCCGTCTCAAAAAAAAAAAAAAAAAAAAAAAAGATAGCCATACTCCTGAATGACTATAATTCCAGGATGGAGCAGGTCTCAGACCTTCCATGCACATTATCTTCTGTTGTGTTGACAACGTGAGAAATGCCGTAAAAGATAGAGCTAGGTGTAGGGTACCTATTTGTTCATTCATTCTTGAGACAGGACAGAGGTGTAAATTACTGCTTCTTTGCTACCTCCTCTGCCACACTGTGCTTTTTTCTTAGTGCATCATGCTTTGGCTGTCGGGTTTTCATCTTATTAATGGGGCACCTTATGTTCAATGGGGAAGCCAATTTTCCTAAGTTGGGTTCCCTGGGGAACAGACTCCAAATTGGAGATTTGTGCACAACTTTATGAGATATCTCTCAGGAACAACAACTGTGAGGGAGTGAGCGCAGCAGGCTCGGAAGAGGCCTCAGCCAGTCTCATGGGAAGCTCTGTCTGGGATGGTCCTTGTGAATTGTCCACAGGAAGGTAAGGGGGTAGAATCTTCTGCCCCATGGCCTGGGACTTAGGCTGCCCTGGGGAGGGAGAATGATCTGAGGTGACATAACACTCCTTGGCTCAGGACAATGCTTGAGGAGTATTATAGTCATGAGCCCTCAATAGCCAACACTTGATTGATTGAGAAAAGGTCTTGTTCTATTGCCCAGGCTGGAGTGCAGTGGTGCGATCTTGGCTCACTGCAACTTCTGCCTCCCTGGTTCAAGTGATTCTCATGCCTCAGCCTTCCAAGTAGCTGGGATTACAGGCACGTGCCACCACACCTGGCTAATTTTTGTGTATTCAGGTAGAAACGGGGTTTTACCATGTCCAGGCTGTCTCAAACTCCTGGCCTCAGGTGATCTGCTTGCCTTGGTCTCCCAAAATTTGGAGGAGTGTGTGCCTTAGTCCGAAAGCCCAGGCAATGAAAGAAAAACAAAAGAAAAATCCTCTGCAGGGGAATATGGGCAGCATAGCACACACATATATGCCGCACCAGTCTTCTGCTTTTGTCTTTAGCAGTTAAAGACATGCTAAAGACAAAAGTAAGGCATTTCCTGGAAAGGTAGCACAAAACAATACCAGATGAACAAGAGTTGAGTTTTTTTAAAAAAAACTCTTGCTTAAATAATATCAGTAAAAATGGAAAAAAAAAGTACTAAACTCCAACCTCCCTTCTGAATTACTTGTTTTCACTTGCTGTGTTATTATCTGGTCAATATCCATCTGTACATAGAAATTTTACACAGTTATGGTTATAGGTTTGTATATGTGTGTGTATATAATATTTGTATTGTGTGTATTTATATAAAAATGACACTTTTTTGCTGATGACAGTGAGTTTTTTAAAATGAGTTAAATTTGATAGAGAAATATGGATCTTAAATATACAATTAGATTAGTTTTGATAAGTGTATGCACTTGGGAGACTACCACCTAGTTAAGGTAAACATTTCCGTTGCTCCAGATGGTTTTCCTGTGACCCTTTCTGGTCAGTCTCCACCCCTAAAGGCCGCTACTGTTCTGACTTCTATCGCCATGGATTAGTGTTGTCTCTTTTTGAATTTTACATTAAAGGAAGCTGAGAGGATTGACTCTTTTCATACACATATATGTAAAGATTGACTTTTTTCTTTCCATAATACTATTAATGTGCTTTTTTCTAATTATAAAACATGTATACTTTTATTGTCAATATTATGCAATACAGAATAATATGATGCAGCATTCAAAACAACTGTGCTTAGACCCATTTCCTATAGGTGACCACTGAATCTTGGTTACAGTGGTTCTCAAAGTCTAGTCTCCAGACTAGCAACCTCAGCAGAACCCAGAAATGCACAATTTTCAGCCCTACCCCAGGTCTACTGAATCAGAAACTCTGGGGGTGTAGACTAGCAATGTGGTTTAAGAAGCCCTTCAGATGTTCCTGTACTTCAGTATTTGAGAACCATTTCCTTATGATTTCCCTCTTTCCTTCCTTCCTTCCTTCCTTCCTTCCTTCCTTCCTTCCTTCCTTCCTTCCTTCCTTCCTCTGTCCCTCCCTTTCTTCCTTCCCACATTTTTATATTCTACTTTTTCATGTGACACCTTATCAGAAGCATTACCATGCCATGCCAGGTAATGGGCTAATTTACTTAGACTAGGAAAAACTGGTGTGGTATTTAAGTGTAGAAATTAGGGTAGATGTGGCCTGATTAGGCTTTTGCCCTCTCTTGGGATAACTGTTTCCCAGCCTGGCCACGTTTGTGGATGGCTTCTTTACTCCCTCTCATCCCCATACAGCATGAGGATGCTGGAAATGTGTTTGGGTGGAGAGGTTCAATTGTATTTGGGAAGATTTACAAATAAACTTGTCTCATTTATAGCAGGTGAATAAGAGCCTTATCCAGGGAAATGACACAAAAGGCTAGGGCTTGTGGTTCTCAAATAAGAGTTGGTCTTGAGAAGTCTAGATGGGCAGGTGTGGATGTGCCAGTGGCAGGGGAGACATCCTGAAGGAAAGATCACTGTGTGGCTCTGCGGCAGACACTGTCGGGGTCCTTGGTTCTGGTTGAACAAGGGCCCTTCCTCTTGCCTAATAATACAGCACTGTTGGAGAGCACTGCGCCTGCTGGTGGACTCCAGCTTGGCAGGCCTGACTTTGGTCCTCCTTGGGAAGTGCCTATTGACGCTTCTTGCCTTGAGATGCCATTTGTTAGGCAGAAAGAGGAGAAGGGGCTTTATTCACAATCATCCCAAGTATAACCCGCCACGCAAAGGCTTTCTATTCATCTTGCAAGAAATGACCTTTCAAGATATGACCCATGAGCACCCAGAGACTGGGGAAGTGACTTGCTGAAGGTCACATAGTTGGTGTGTTTTGGCAACACTGGGATTCCAATCCTAATCACCAACTCCAAATTCTGCCCTCTTTCTGCTCTGTGGTGTTACTTCCTGGAGCAGGCATGGTTCTGTTCTTCATGGTGGACAGGGCAGTAGGAAAAGGGACAGTGCTGGACATCTCAGGGAGCAAGAGGCACCTGTATCAGAACTCCTGGGGAAAAGGAAGGAAGAAAACACGAAATGCAGTGTGATATAGTGTAAAAATGAGTGGGTTCTGGGACCAGTGTGAACTGATTTAGAATCAAAGCTGAGGTTCTTACGGATTGTGTGATGTATCAGTAATTGATTGGTGTGCAACAAATTACCTCTAAACTTAGCAGCTTGAAAAAACCCACACATTTATTATCTCAGAGTTTCTGTGGATCAGGAATTCAGGTTCACCTTACTTGGGTTCTCTGCCTGTGGGCCTCTTACAAGGCTGCGTTCAATGTGTTGGCTGGTGCCTGGTGCTGAGGTCTCATATGAAGGCTTAACTAAAATGATCCTGTCTTAGTCTCTCCAGGCTTCTGAAACATATATGCCATATATGCCATAGACTGGGTGGCTTAAACAGCAGACATTTCTTTTGTCACAATTTTGGAACCTCTCAATCTGAATTTAGAGGTCAGGGTGCCAGCATGCCCAGGTTCTGGTGAAGGCTATCTCGTCCTGGTTTATAAACAATTGCCTCCTCCTGTGTCCTCATATGGCAGAGAGAGAGAGAGAGAGAGAGAGAGAGAGAGAGAGAGAGAGTGTGTGTGTGTGTGTGTGTGTGTGTGTGCGTGTGTGTGTATGAGAGAGAGAGAGAGAGAGAGAAACACTGTCTCTGGTCTCTTCTTATAAGGGCACTACTCTCATCCTGAGGCTCCATCCTCATGACTTCATCTAACCCTAACTATTTCCCAAAGGTCATATCTCCAAATACCATCACACTGGGGGTTAAGGCTTCAACAGGTGAATCTGGGGAGGACATAGCTCTGTCCATGGCACATCTGCTTTCAGGCTGACTCACATGGTTGGTGGCAGGATTCAGTTTCTCCTGGGTTGTTGGATGAAGGGTCTGAGGCCATCCTTGCTTCCTTCCACAGGGGCCTCCCCAGCATGGCAGATGACTTAACTCTTCTGTATCCCCTCAGCCCTTTTAACCTGTAAAATGGCAATTGCTGTAGCTATCTTAGAGTTGTCGTGGGATTTCCTGAGGTAATGTAGAAAATTGTCTTGCACAGAAAATGGCACCTTGTTGGGGCTTCCTAAATGGCAACTGTTATTCCTATTATTATAATTTTTAGGGCACCTGTTACTCAGAAGCTTGGCTATTGCCAGACAGCATATGGGGTATAGCCCTGTCCCCTGCTATAACACAAAGGCTTCCCTACATGAGGGACAATTTCTAAGCACCAGGGAAAATACATCTAAGACTACGTGATTGGCAGTTTTCAGAGATGTGGCCTGGGAAATACAATGGTCGCATTTATTGTCCCTTCATGATAAGAGCAGGACTCAGCTTCTCAGGGTAGGCCCCAGAGTGTTCTTCACATCCTTGGGAACAAACCCAATTGCAACCACTGCATGCGGAACAGCCCCCAACTGCACCCACGGCATCCAGAACAGACACCAACTGCACCCACTGCATGTGGCATAGCATGAACTCTCTGGGAAGCTCAACTCGAGCCTCTTTTGCACAGCTGATCTCATCTCTCAACCATCATTTCTGTTTTTCGTCCCATATTTGTTAATATCTGAAAGCATCTCTGTCTGCTGTTTTCCCAACCAATCCTGGGCACAGTTAACAAGGTGTTTTCCAGAGGCCTTGGGAGCTATATCTTTCTCAGTCATCATTTAGGGCCATTACAGGGAGAAGTAGAAGTCTCATTGCGTGGGATAACGTAGATGTCCTAAATCCTCACTGGGTAGAAAGAAGACCAGACTGAATGTGTTCTGAATTAACTTTCTCTGTTTAAATGAAGTCCAGGAGGAACCCCTACTTGCAAAATATATATTATTCAGCCCAATGCTGAGTTCATTTCCTAAAAGAGATCGGGTCCAAATAACACTTTAATTGAATTCAGTTTCTTGACCTGACACTGACTTGGTTCTCCCTCTTGTGCCTTCCAACATTAGACAAAGGAGGAGGAGGAGGAGGAATAGACAAATAAAGTGATTCACATAGATTTATAGGCCAAGCCACTCACTTCCACATTCCATAAAGCCCAAATGACTATATAGGAAACAGCTGCAGTATTTATTGGGGCCTGGTAAGGCCTCATTACCATCCCACCTCCTCACAGGGGGTATTGCCTCCAAATGGAGTGCAGTGGAGGGAGTAATTGACTCTGCTGCCCTGGCACCTGGTGTTTCTGCCAAATGCCTAAGGTCAGTGCTGCAAAAAAAAAAAAAAAAAAAAAAAAAAAAAAACAGATGGAGGGAGGCCTCAGGGCCTCCAGTGGAGTGGGGAGCGAAGCCTAGAGACAGTCAGAAGGGAGTTCATTAGTTCGTATTTTTCTTCCCTCACATAAGTAGTGTTTATTGATCACCTACTATATGTCAAGCATAGTTGTAGGCACTGGGGATATAAGGACAGACACAGCTTCTGCTGTCTTAGAGCAGGTACTCTAGGTGGCTCTACCGCTCGCCACATGTGGCTATTTAGTTTTATTTTTTAAATTATACTTTAAGTTCTGGGATACATGTGCAGAACGTGCAGGTTTGTTACCTAAGTATACATGTGCCATAGTGGTTTGCTGCACCCATCAGCCTGTCATCTACATTAAGTGTTTCTCCTAATGCTATCTCTCCCCTTACCCCCCACCCCCTGACAGGCCCCAGTATGTGATGTTCTCCTCCCTGTGTCCATGTGTTCTCATTGTTCAACTCCCACTTGTAATTGAGAACATGCAGTGTTTGGTTTTTTGTTCCTATGTTAGTTTGCTGAGAATGATGGTTTCCAGCTTCATCCATGTCCCTGCAAAGGACGGGAACTCATTCTTTTTTATGGCTGCATAGTATTCCATGGTGTATATGTGCCACATTTTCTTTATCCAGTCTTTCATTGATGGGCATTTGGGTTGGTTTCAAGTCTTTGCTATTGTGAATAGTGCTGTGTAAACATACGTGTGCAGGTGTCTTTATAGTAGAATGATTTATAATCCTTTGGGCATATACCCAGTAATGGGATTGCTGGATCAAATGATATTTCTATTTGTAGATCCTTGAGGAATCACCACACTGTCTTCCACAATGGTTGAACTAATTTACACTCCCACCAACAGTGTAAAAGCATTCCTATTTCTCCACATCCTCGCCAGCATCTGTTGTTTCCTGACTTTTTAATGATCACCATTCTAACTGGCATGAGTTGGTATCTCATTGTGGTTTTGATTTGCATTTCTCTAATAATCAGTGGTAATGAGCTTTTTAAAATATGTTTGTTGGCCACATAAATGTCTTCTTTTGAGAAGTGTCTGTTCATATTCTTTGTCCACTTTTTGATGGGTTTGTTTGTTTGTAAATTTGTTTAAGTTCCTTGTAGATTCTGGATATTATCCCTTTGTCAGATGGATAGATTGCAAAAATGTTCTCCTAACCTGAGTGTGTTAGCTCAGGGTGCCATAATGAAATACCACACACTTGGGGGCTTAAAAATCAGAAATGTATGTTCTCACAGTTCTAGAGGTTAGAAATCTGAGATTAGGGGGCCAGCATGGTCAGGTTCTGGTGCAGTCTCTTTTCCTGGCTTTCAGATGACCATCTTCTCAGTGTGTCCTCATAGGGCAGAGAGAGAGAGAGAGAGAGCGTGCTCTGATGTCTTCCTTCAAAGGGACCTAATCCCACTGTAAGGGCTCCACCCTCATGACCTCATTTAACACTAATTACCTCCCACAAAGCCATTTTCAAATAGCATCACATTGAGGGTAAGGACTTCAACACATGCATTTTAGGGGACACAAGTTTTCAATCCATTGCATACCCCGTGCCTTAGAATTAAAAAATATGTAAGGTGTAAATTATTTTGTGTTGGACTTTCGTAGGGGCAATATATAACACCTCTCTTTTCTATTTAGATTCTGAAGTAACTGAAGAATAGATAAAGAAGTTAGACAGATGGAGATTTTATGTTTAACAGACGCTTATGTGTCACTTACTAGGTGCCAGCTAACAACTTGCCTAAGGTCACAAATGGCTTTGTGGGAGGTAATTAGGGTTAAATGAGGTCGTGAGGGTAGAGCCCTTATGATGGGATTAGGGCCCTTTGAAGGAAGACACCAGAGCTCTCTCTCTCTCTCTCTCTCTCTCTCTCTCTCTCTGCCCTATGAGGACACACTGAAAGCCAGGAAAAGAGACTGCACCAGAACCTGACCATGCTTGCCCAAGGTCATCGGTGGTGGAGCTGGGCTTTACACTCAGCTCTAGAATCTCTCCTTGTTATTCCATTTCTTAAGTGTAAGCTTTAAGCTAGATTGCAGGACATGGTTTAGGTTCATGCCCACCAGGCCAGCTAACTCTCCATCACCGAACTAGACTCTCCCAGAAAGTTGCAGAACCAGAGGTCTCCTCCACAGGGGCAGAATGTAGGCAGAGCTGAAAAGAGAGGATTAATGTGTAAACTTAGTCTCTCTCAAATTTACCAATCAGCTAAGTCACTTTTCCTCACCTGGGGAGGAGTGAATGAGGGATGGGGAGTGAATGGCTGGAAATGTTAATCAGGCTAAGGTCTCATTGGGGGAACAAGCATTCCCTCAAATCCAGTGGAAGCCATGCTGCAAATACCAGCTCTACAATCTGTTCTTGTTACTCTGCTTCTCAAAGTGTAAGCTTTAAGCTGGATTACAGGGCATGGTTTAGGTGCATGTCCATAGGGCCAGCTAACTCTCCATCAGGGACCTAGACTCTCCCATGTAGTTGCAGAACCAAGGGTCTCCTCCACAGTGGGAGATATTTAAAGCCTTCTCTGTCATCATTGAAAATGAGCAAACTTTGCTAGCAATGGAGTCAAGGGCTTAGGTGTTTAAAGTCTTTCCTTCTGTTCTTCCAGAATTAGGATCTGGGGCTCAGCTGTGAATTTCTGTCACTGAAGCTGTCCAGTCCTTGGATGCACACGGGGACAAGTGGGCTGAGTAATGGGAATGTTCTTGGAAAGCCAGAGGACCTCTGCAGCATTGCCCAGCAGCTCAGTGGCAGGTCCTGATGGCCAAGAGACTGATTTCCCATCCTTTCCTAAAGAAGCAGGGACTGGTGAGCAGAGCACGTGTGAAGCCTGTGAGGTTCCTAAGTGCATTGCAGGTCTCTCAGTAGAGCCTGGCACCTGAGTGGATGGGAGAACAAACACCAGATGCAGGGTCAGGTGTCTTGATTTCTTGCTCAGCTCTTCCATTTGTTATGAGCCATGGGATTCTGGGAAAGTCATTCAGCCTCCCTGTGCCTTCATTTCCTCATCTGTAAAATGGGAAAACTATAACTTGTCTCAAAGGACTGTGTGAGGATCATGATACTAAATGAGAAGATGCTTTATAAGCATCAAAGCTGAGTAATTTCAAGCTGTTATTACTCCATCTTCCTTATTTCCCGCATTGTTTTTGTAGCAGACATATGTTGACTTGCCCCACCTCCTCCTTCTAGAATAGCACCCTGATCCTCCTTTGGGAGCTCCTGGGGCTTATCTCTTGGGGCCATGTGGATTGTTTGGGACTGACCCTATCCCAGAGTGCCAGGGCGAGCCCAATCTCCAGGCCTGGCCAAGCAGAACACCCCTGACTCCAGTGATTGGTTCAGGGATAGCCAGGGGCTAGCTGATCAGTCCGAAACTTTTGCTGAAACTCCTGGGAGAGACTTTGCCTTCATTCCTGAGATTGCCAGCCTGGGAGAATGTAAGCCTGGGGGCGTTGGGGGCCATCTTTGCCATCTTACAGGGAGAGCCTGCCACCATACAGAGGCAGAATGGAGAGCAGGAGGAAGACACAGTGTCCTGTGGACATTATTAGAACTTGTGTTTCCAGTCATGCCTGACTTATGTTCATTATGATTGAGGCGGGCTAACATTTCATGTGTATTTCCCTTTCTGTGAACTGCTGCTCATATCTTTTACTGATTTTTCTACTGGGTTGTTGGTGTTTTTCTCATAGATTTGCAGAAACTTTCTTTTGTTTTAGTAGTTATTTTTCATTGAGGTCAAATTCACATAACATAAAACTTACCATTTTAAAGTGTACAATTCAGTGGAATTTAATCCATTCACAATGTTGTACAACTGTCACCTCTGTCTAATTCCAAAACATTCCTTCCTTCCTTCCCTCCCTCCCTCCCTCCCTCCTCTCCCCCGCCCCCTCCCTCCCTCCTTTCCTTCCTTCCTTTCTTCCTTCCTTCCTTCCTTTCTCTCTTTCTCTCTTGCTTTCTTTCTTCTTTCTTTAAACAGAGTCTTGCTCTGTTGCCAAGGCTGGAGTGCAGTAGTGCAATTGCAATCACAGCTCACTGCAGGCTCCACCTCTTGGGCTCAAGTTATTCTCCTACCTCAGCATTCTAAGTAGCTGGAACCACAAGCATGCACCACTGCACTCGGCTAATTTTTGTTTATTTTTTGGTAGAGAAGAGGTCTCACTGTGATGCCTAGGCTGGTCTCAAACTCCTGAGCTCAAGTGATCCTCCTGCCTTGGCCTCCCAAAGTACTGGGATTATAGGTGTGAGCCACTGCGCCCAATCCCAAAACATTTTAGTGATCACCAAAGAAACTTGGTGCTTTCTATTAAGCAGCTACTGCCTGTTCCCTCACTCTTTCTAGCTCCTGGTGACCACTCATCTGTGACCATAGAGATGGAATTTTCTATGGATTTATCTATTCTGGATATTTCATAAAATGGACTTATATAATCTGTGTATTTCTTTGACTTAGCATAATATTTTTAAGGATCCTCCATACTCTGGCATGTATCAGTACTTTGTTTCTCTTTATAGCTGAATAATATTCCATCGAATGGATATACCATGTTTTGTTTATCCATTCATCCACTGGTGGAAATTTGGGTTGTTTCTATCTTTTGGTTGTTGTGAATTGTGCTCCTGTGAATATTCACCTTTGAGTGTTTGTTTGAATTGATATTAGAAAAATTATTTCTTGCCCTATGATAGGTGTTGCAAATATTGTTTTTCAGTTTGCCATTGGTCTTTGACTTTGCTTTTGTCAAGCAGAATTTTGAAAGTATTGTTCTGTAGTTGAATTTGTCAGCTTTTCCAACTAAAGGGTTTTGTGACGCAGTTGGAAAGGTCATCCTTACACTTGAGGTTATAAAACAATTGTACAATCAAAACCTCTGCTTATCCATTTATTTCCTTACCAATGAAACAGGGATTGAAAACAGCCTTACTTGCCATTCCCTCCCCTCCCAGGATTATTGTGAGGACCACATACGACAAATGATATAAAAGAATCTTACAAAATATAAAGCAATATATACACATGAAGCATGTTGTCATCATCACTATTAATTCTATTAAATTCTGGCATCAACTAGCTGAGTTCTGCTTGTTGCTTTTGTTTTGCAGAGCAGGGCTTGAAGGGCAGAATTATTCACTGAGCTGGCCAAGGATGCATTAGCTGGTAGCAATGTCGAGAACGTCACAAAATTAGTCATCTGGGTGAGGGGGAGGTGTTCATATTTGACCAGAAAAATAAAAGTACCTTAAACCAAAAACTATTCTGACCACCTTTCCTACAAATGAAGCCTTTTCTTTCTACCAGGAAAAGAAACCAATTCAGTGGGTTTTGCATTATTCAGCTGTTAATGCAAGTTAAGCCTCATGGGCAGTCATTTGTGACATGTTTTCTTTATATTTTTAACCCCAAATTCTTTTTTTAAGTGAAAAACTTTATGTTGAACTCTGTATTGAAACAATGTAATTATAGGGAATGAAAAAATAGGTTAATACTTGATAGCAATTATTCCTATGCTGATTCATCCAGGATAGAATTGTGCACTGGTTAAGCCTTTAGGCTCTGATATGAGCAAAACCTAGGCTTCAATGTAATTAAGTTACTAGCTAGCTGTGTGACGTTGGGTAACTTGCTTCACTGCTCTGGGCCTCTGTTCACCCTACTTGAAAACGAGGATGATTTACAGCACTGGACTCATGGGGCTGTAGCAAAAAATCAGTGATAAAATCTACATAGAGTGCTTGGCCCTGTGCCTGTGTGAAGGGAGAACTTGTTAAATACTAGCTATCAGTATAATTCAGGAATATCTAAAAGAATTCAGACATGAGCCTCAAGGAAATGGAATAAACCCTTCCAGGGGCTCTTCTGGTCCTTAGTGGGTGGCATAGATCAAATCACATGGTAGAAGCCTTCCCCTCACACATCCATATTTGTTTGGGGACAAACCTGGTTTCTATTACTACCATGTGAAGGGTAAACATTGGGAATAGCAGTTGGTTCTCAGACAGCAAGGAAAAAGTGGCCTTGCAGAGGAGGAGTCACAGGAGGGCAGCGGGAGGGCTGGGGTGAGCTGTAGGGAGGACTGGAAGGGTGAGGACCTGGTGCTGGAGGCCTGCCCAGGTCTGATGTAAGTTCATTGTGTGTGGTGATAGATTTTCAGGGGGCACAGATGTTTTTCTCTCCTCTCTTCCTATTCCCAATCTGGGTATCTGTGGAGCCCAAGCTCCATTCCTAGATCTAGCTTGGTTGGGCCCTGTATTAGCTCATTGTGCATTGCTGTAAAGGAATACCTGGGGTTGGGTAATTAAGGAAAAAAGCTTTATTTGGCTCAGTGTGGTGGCTCACGCTGCAATCCTAGCACTTTGGGAGACTGAGGTGGGAGAATTGCCTGAGACCAGGACTTTGAGAACAGCTGGCCCAACATGGTGAGACCCCATCTTGAGAAAAGAAAGGTAGAGTTTTAATTGACTCATGGTTCTGCAGGCTCTATAAACAGCACCAGCATCTGCTTGGCTTCTGGTGAGGCCTCAGGAAGTTTCCAATCATAGTGGAAGGTGCAGGCATATCACATGGTGAGAGAGGGAGCAAGAAAGAGGGGTGAGATCCCAGACTCGCCAACAACCAGATCTCTCATGAACCCATTACTGTGGAGGTGGGCACCAAGACATTCCTGAGGGGTCCGTTCCCATGACCCAAACACTGCCCATCAGATCCCACCTCTGACATTGAAGATCACATTTCAACAGCCCTAAAAAAGAAATTATGTCTGTGAGACTTTTGTTCTATGCCAGGTACTTCAAATCCATGATCATGTTGGATCCTGTGCCATAGGTGGATCACTATCATATGACAGATGAGGAAACCAAGACTCAAAGAAGATATATTCCTCCATGAGCCCTACACACAGCTGGTGCACAGCAGAGCCAGAAGATAAACCACTATCTGACTTATTCCAGCCTCTGCCAGGTGTCAGCTCAGAGTGCTCTGCCATTTTTGGCATTGGTTTTGTGTGGCTTTTTGTGACATTCCTGTGATATTTCTGTGGCTCAGCACCCTACACATGGGTCTCCTAGTACTATTTGTGGATTTTTAAATTTTAATAATGGTGAAAATAACAGACATTTACCAAGTTCCTGCCACCAGTGGGCACACAAGCAGGTTGAGCCACTTGCTCAAGTTCTCATGAGCTCAAGGCTCGTGGCAGAGCCAGGAAAGAATGCAGTCTGTTGTACTCCAAGGCGTAGTTTTAACTCTCATTTTTCTTGAAAAATCTAGGCTTGTGGCAGGGATGCTAATCTCTGTGCCTATCTTTCTTAGGTAACGTGGGGCTTTTGTGGGTTTGAACTGGTTAGAAGAGGACAGCAAAGGGCCTGAACATGTCCAGGGGAGGCGTGAGGCAGTGGGATGATGGCAAGGGCTGTGGGCCAGTGGCATCTATTTCTGAACTCCGTGACCTCCTGCCTCCTGGCATGAGGCTATAATAAACCCCATGATTCACCAGTTGGACTTCTTCCTGTGGCTGCTCCAAGCAAGTCTTGTGCTTTGCCACCTGTGGGCCCCAGCTCACGCTGCGTGCTCCAGGAGAACATCCTGCACCATCTCACTCTCCTTGCCATGCCTACCTGGGAACACCCACTGCACCTGCTACCTCCTCTAGGATGCCTTGATGGGCTAACCTGGATAATCTATTCATTTCTGAGTCCAAACCAAATCATTTATTGTATACTCAGAAAAAGGCAAATGGAAGACTATACCTATTTTGAGAAAATTGGGAACATAGAAACGCAGGGGCCAATACATGTTAGTGACTATCTTAGCATATGAAATTCCTTGACTCTCTAGTGCTCGATTCAGTTTTTACAGAAGAAATCTTATTCTACTTTAACTCCACATGAAATGGGTTTGGTCTTCCTTGTAGAATGCGGGAGACTTTGAGCAAAGTGTGGTGTAAGACAGCCTGGGTGGGAAGGCTGGCGACCTTGGGTAAGTCACTTCCCATATCCGAGCCTTTGCTCCTCTGTCTGTGAAAGAGTGGTGCTTATACCTATGTTGTTAAGTTGCTGGGAGTTATAAAAGGGTAATAACCATTGCTGCAGTTTACTGAGTGCTTACTATGCACCACACACTGTGCTAAGCTTAGCTTTGCATTCTTCTTAGATCTTCTCAAGAGCTCCTCTCATTCCTGATGTCCCTTATCCTGCAATATTGTTTTTCCCATAGCACTTAACATTTTGTATGATATTATATAATATACTGATTATGCCTTTTTTTTTTACTTCCTTTCCCAGGGCCTCTTGCCTCGTACAACTCCAGGGGGCACCATTCACAATGGATTCTACTCCAAGGGTGCTTTTACTAAGAATATTAGCATGAATGGTGGAAACTCCTGGAATTGTGTGATGTGGAGCCCCGGGAGCTTCAGAAGGTCAGGGATTTTTGTGTGTCCCAGTTCTGACAATTGCTGTATCCCTGTACCCAGAATGGTGCCAGACCTATAGTAAGCATTCAGTAAATATCTGTTGAAAGAATGAATAACAGAGCATCCACAGAGAGCTGATTTTACTGTCTAGGAAACTGACTTATGAATTTGCCCAGAGCCCCACAAGCCAATGACCCAGCTGTTCTGCCTCCAGCCTGCCTGCTCTGTATGGCTTTGCTAAGCTGCATGCCTTTAACTCCTGGCATTGCCCCTGCCGCCAAGTAACTGCTCAGCAAATATTGAAGCTTTTCCCTACATGGGTCAGGCCCTCTGCTAGACTCTTCCAGCAGAGTGACAAACCATCATATAGCTGTTGATTCCAGAAATTGAATTAAATTGCACAGTGCAAAAAACAAAAAGGGAGGATCTTTAGTTTTTGGAAGAAAAATCCCTAACCCAAGTGCTAATGATTGGAGTTTGCAGAAGCCTCTCAAGCCTCACCAACCCGATTATTTTTCCTGCTGCCTTCCCTTTTGTGAGTGTTTCTTCCCCTTTTTGCTTGCAGTGAGTTCTGCTCTCCTGTAGGCTACAATGTGTCAGTTGTTATAAAATCCGGGAGGCGGAGTCTAGTGACGTAGGCGGTGAGGGAGCGCTCAGCCAGCCCTGCAGGGCGAGCAGTCCAGCCCTGGGTTCACCGGAGCTTAAGCGTTGCAGCAGGAGAACTTCCATCTCGCTCTCCTGGCTTTGATCTTCACTGAACAGCAGACCAGAGGCACCGAAGGGAGGGAGGATGCGAGATGACCGGCCCTTTGGCAACCTGGCCATCGACTTAGCAGAGCCTTCAAAAGCGAGCCAGGGGCTGGCTGCACTACCAAGGAGGCGCCGCGCCTCTTGTGGATGTGTGTGTGTGTGAGTGATCCAGAGAGTGTGTGTGCATGTGAGGGTGTGTGTGTATGCCTGTGTGCACATCACAATTGTGTGTGTGTCCGGGTGAGTGTGCGTGTGCACGCGTGAGTGTGTGTGTATGTTTGCATGTGTATGTGAGTGCTCTTGGCTATTATTATTTTTGGAAAAAATATCTTTGAAAATCTGGGGCAGGTTACTGTGCTCCTAGGGTGATTCTTCTTTTGCAAGAGGAGCTGACCACAGCAAGCTACTACAGCCATTTCTCGGCAAGTAAAGAGATTTTTCCTCCCAGAAGGAGAAGGATTTTTCTCCCTGCTCTGCAGCCAAGTGAAAGAGATTAGTCCCTAAACCTGTGAAATCGACCAGAGCTGTGTGATTACCAGGGCTTGAGAGAGGACTCGAAAAGAAAAGGAGAAATAAATCAGCCTGTCCGTTCCTTTGGCCACATCGGAAGATGTCATCTCAAACTAAGTTCAAGAAAGACAAAGAGATCATTGCTGAATATGAAGCCCAAATAAAAGGTGAGATGCTGGCTGGGAGAGTTTTTTTTCTCCTCCCCTTTTGTTTTTCTCTTGCTCTGGTTCCCCCCACCCCCCCCCACGCCTCCAATTTTCCTCTCTGCCATTATGAAATGTTATGCATCAATAATCTTTTTGTGAGGAGGAACAGTGGCAGCCGCACACACAAGTCCAGACTGGTTTCAACTGCAGATAGTGCTGGGGCTGGGAGTGTGGATTATGGAACGGGCAGCAGTCTCTGCATTGCAGGTGTGTGAGGAGGATCCTACGCCTGACTTTAGGAGTGTCGCCGATACTCCATCATCTTGGCGGTGACATGTCACTCTAAGGCCATTTTGACAGTCACTACCTCTACCCCTTCCCCGCCACAGTAAAAGCCCTTTAATATTAGCGTATATTAGGGTATACCATCTGCTCTTTTTCCCTCCGCCTTTTTGGTTTCTGTTGGTGGTGGTGGTTTTGCCTCCGCCTCTTTCTCTGGGCTGGAATTCACATGCATGTGCACAGCGAGGCAGCATCCCTGGGTGGCACTTCTTTGTCGGTGTCTCTGGGCTGGCCTGGGTTGCCATGGATTAACTGTTATGGGGCATATTGATCCAGACTAATGCAGGCATTTAGGCATAAAGAGGAAGCTCGGTGAAGAAAATGTATTATCTCGCGGTGTGCAGCCGAATCACTCTGTGCCCTGGCATTTAGGGTCATCAGCTTTCATTCAAAGCCAACACCTCAGCATGCTGTTTGGGCTGGTTGGTGCTGCCTGGCTCCCGGGGTTCCAGGAGAAGCCTGCCGGGAGGGCGAGATGACCTCTGGCTGCTGGTTGCAGCTTCTGTGCCACCGGGTGTATACTTCTTTCAGAAGCTGCTCCCTAAATCCATGCTGGCCAGGCGAAATAGGAAAGGGAACACAATTGTATGGCTATATGCAGGCTGGCTGCATCCTCATTCAGGCCAGATTGGGGCTTCTCCCACCCCTACATGTTCTAGGCTCAGCTTTGGCAAGGAAAATCTAAAAACTCCATCCACTGTGCTCCCCTTTTCTCTGAGGGTGCGCCTTGTGGGGAGCCTGGGCCCGTGCCTCTTGGTGTCCGTTTTCTTTCTGGTCATGGTTCTCCTTGCTGCGACACAGGGTGTGTTGTGGCCTCTCTTAGAAAGAGTAAAGGCAAAATACATCTTCAGTGGACATCAAGGCCTATCTTTGAGCTTATGCACAGACCGTTGAGCAAGTTGGGTATTTGGGGCTCAGGCGACCTGAGGTTGCCACACCTGCTTCTGGGTGCTGCCACAGCTGAAGACCCAATGACCCAGGGAGCCGGGTGGCCTCCTTAAAACCAGCAGGAAGGCCGGGCACCACAGCTGCCATACACGCTTCTGATGCTTGGGAAACTTTGGGAGTGGAGCAGCCACTGTGGGAGGGCTCTGGTTTTTTTTTCCCCGAGTCTCACCAACAGTCTTTTTGCCTTTTAGTCCTGGTCAAACCCAGCGTGCTCATCACCTCTGGGCAGACCTGAGGGCAAGAGGAGCAGAAAACCCTGTACTTCCCTGGTTTCCTGTCTTTGGTTTTTCAGTTCAATGTGGAAAACAGTGACTTATAATGTCTCAGCCTTGCTGTAAATTTAGAAATAAGCCCTTTATTGGTCAGAGATTTGAAGTCACCCGACTGCTCAACACTGAAGCCTAGTTTCAATCTTTATTGAATAGACACTTTTTTTAGGGAGTTTATGTTTTATAAAATGAATTTGGCCAATTATTATTATTTTGTAAAAATTAAGGTTGCATGAAAATGCCATGAGAGAGAAGGAGATGCTGAGTTTTGGACAGTTAAGGTTTTAGAATCATTTTCTTGGTAGCAAATGTGCTTATCTCATTTTGGAAGGATTGCTACTACTGGGCCAGTGAACTTTTCTTCAGGGCCAGTTAGGCATTAATTGCTCTGGCTGATCCTTTTGCTTTTGGCCTTTCATGTTTTATTTTAACAACTAATCAGCAAGTACCATGAGTTTCATCAGAAATGCACCAATTACCATGCATTTCATCAGGAAATGTGTCCACATGATCTTGTCTCCTCCAAACACTGAATTTCTCTGGATTCTGGTTAAAGGAGTTAACATCTTATTCCTTTAGAATTGACATCCACAAGATTCAGGTCAGGATATGGCTGTACCTGAAACCCTCTGGAATCTTTTCTTTTAAAATTTTGAAATCACCATCATACTTCTTGGTGTGTGTATAGGGCCCTGCAGTTTCTATGGCTCATTCCCAGGCATCATGACTCTTGGCCCACACAATGTACAGTAGGGTTAGTGTGAGCTCAATTTCAGAGATGAGGAAACTGAGGCCCAGTTAATGTTAAATGACTTGCCCAAGGTCACAAGGCCAGTTTTCTCCCAGGCTTGTGTTCCCTGATACATTGTTTGCCCAAAGCTGCCCCTTGAAGGATTGATGTCAGCAGCAGATGGCAGTTTTGTGGGGGGACTGGCAGCCTCCTGATGGAGTTCCATTGTTTACCTTCTTACTTTCATCCCGTTGCCTTTGTTGCATGCCTCTGAAGAACATTTGACCAGTCACCAAAAACAGTGCCCGAGGCCAATTACCTTTCTCCCTGGGAATCATCTGGCCAGTTGGATGCAAACGGTCCACTTAGTCAGACAGATTTTTTGCTTTGTGAATTTTGTGAAGGGAACTTTTGATTTTTAAAAACAGTGCTGAGTTCTTTGTTGACTTATTCCCTTTTATCTCTTTTTCAAGAATTTACAGACCTAACAAAAAGGAATGTTTTAGAACAGTATTTTTTTCTATTGTAAAATAGAAAGAAAGATTCATGCCTCTTCTTACCTCATCAGATACTTGAAGCCCTTTGATTATGAAGCAGTAGTAAACCATATGCTTGCGTGTTTCTAGTGATGGGGAACTCACCACCTCCCAAGCCCACATAGTCTCTCATCTTTAGACAGCTCTGGCTCTTGAAAGCATTTTTTCTTTTTTCTTTTGAGACAAAGTCTTGCTCTGTCACCCAGGCTGGAATGCAGTGACATGATCTGGACTCACTGCAACCTCTGCCTCCAGGTTCAAGCGATTCTGTAGCCTCAGCCTCCTGAGTAGCTGGGATTACAGGTGTGCACCACCACACCCAGCCAATTTTTGATTTTTTAGTAGAGATGGGATTTCACCATGTTGGCCAGGCTGGTCTCAAACTCCTGGCTTCAAGTGATCTACCCGCCTTAGCCTCCCAAAGTGCTGGGATCACAGGTGTGAACCACCACACCTGACCTTTGTAAACATTTTTTAAAATGTTGCATTGAACATGTCTCTCATTTACTTATTTTTCTATAGTACCTTCCCCTTTGGACTTCATAGAGCAAGACAGATGTGTCTTCCCTGGGACTGCCCATGGGTTATGTGGAGCCTGGGATTATAGCCCCTGACAATGATTATCCTCATATAATAAGATGGTTCACTACTACTTACCATCTCCACTCTCCTTTGGCTCTACTGCATCCCGGGTTGCAAACCTCAATGTCATTGGGTGCTTGGCAGATAGAATAAATGAATGAAGCTGGCCACATGAAAGATTTGTGACAGCTGGCCCACCACCTCAGTGCAGGCAGTAGAAGAGAGGGTGGTGATGGTTATGACGGACCTCAGAGTATGTGTCCTGTCTAAATGGGCAGTCACTACTTAGGTTCAACCAGTTATTGCTATTTAGGTTTAGGAATGTAGGCCCAGTCAGGTTTTTCAATTTTTCAACAGATGCCAGAAATCTGGATGAAAGCTTTATGTTTCTAAAGAGGTTTTGCCAAAAAGGCCTCCAAAAGATTATACTTCAGTATTCTATATCAAGAGCAGCACTGAGTTCTAAATGTGATTCTCTAGATGTGACCAAAGACAGAAGACAACTATCACCTCCATTCTACTGTCTTATATTAATACTTCTATTAATATAGCCCAAGGGTTGAATTAGCCTTTTGTGCTGATTGCTCCCTCAGTGCACCATGTATATTATTTCTGCTGTGTTTCTCCATACACTAGCCTGGAAGCCTTGTCAGAGAGAAGAAAATGAAATGAATTTAACATGACTTACTCTTAGTGACCCCATGCTGGTGCCAAATGGACATTACTTCCTGTCCCAGGTGCTCATAGGTGTCCTTAACAAATATGTTCAAGAACCTTGCCTGGGAGTGACATCACATTATCTAGTCTGTAACTGGCAAACTATAACTTTTTTCCCCTTTTGAAAATTAGAACATTTGCCTGCCTTTGGCTTTTTGGCACCTGTCCTATTCTCCACAATTCCCTCAAAGATCACTGATAATGTTTGGTGATCTTATTTGCAGGCTTTCTCAGTATCCCAGGGCTCTAATTCATCTTGCTGCCAGACATGATGATCAGTTCTGCATTTATTCAGAGTTTCCATTTCTATTTAAACCTGATAGAAAATTGAAATAGAAATGCAATGATTGACTTTGGTTTTTTATTTTTTTTATTATATATGCATCTATCTTCTTAGTAGTGAAAGTGTAGAGTTTTGAGGAAGAAGGGCAGGTATGGAGGATGACAACAGAGGTGCATGTGTTTACTCATTAATTTCTGCATTAATTCAACAAAAGTTGATTATCTACATTGTTACCTAGTCTTGTGCTGAATGGTGTGAGAGACACAAAGTATGTGATACATTCTTTGCTAAGAGTTTTCTTGGAATATAGTGATAAAAATGAGAAAAAGAAGTAAAAAAATCCAAACACAAAAAACTTCCAACTGAGCGCCAGAATGAGCTGAATCTTAGAGTGTATGTCATACAGTGATTAGAAGACCACCTTAGGAATGCTCGCTGATTTCAACAGGATTAAATGAAGAAAGCAGGCTGGGTTGGGGAAATAGTGGGGAGTAGTGGGGATTGTGGCCAAGTGGGGAGTTCATCTAGAGAGGGCAGTTGCTGCTCTGGCCTGCCCTTCCTAGGCAGGAATGTAAGCCCAGAATGGTCAGTTCCTTCAGCATTTCAAGGGAATCTGGATTTTTAAACAAAATCTCTTGATTTTTAAATGGTGGTTTAAGAATTTAAAAACACTTTCTGAACAAACATGCCAGTAGAATCGTTTTAGCCTGTTGGGCCACAGTTTGCAAAATATGGCCTACAAGTTGAAGTCTGCACAAGTCCTTGGTGATGGGGCTTCGGCCAATTTTCCTATTTCATTTTCAGTCATTTTTCTCTGTGATTGGCTTGTGCTCTTATAACCACAAAAGACCAGTCCCTTTTTTCTCTCTCTCTTTCTTTCTTTCTTTTTTTTTTTGAGACAGAGTCTTGCTCTGTCACCCAGGCTGGAGTGCAGTGGCATGGTCTTGGCTAACTGCAACCTCTCCCTCCTGGGTTCAAGTGATTCTTGTACGTCAGCCTCCTGAGTAGCTGGGATTATAGGCGTGTGCCACTACACCTGGCTAATTTTTGTATTTTCAGTAGAGACGGGATTTCACCATGTTGGCCAGGCTGGTCTTCAACTCCTGACCTCAAGTGAACATTGGCCTCTCAAAATGCTGGGATTACAGGCGTGAGCCACCATGCCTGGTGATCAATCCCTTTTCTCTGAATCCTCCATATCCTTCCCTTCATCCAGATCTTTCCCATTTGTGCCTTTGGATTCTGCTTAACCCCTGCCTCCCACTCTTATTTGCCTTGAACATTCTGATCATCCTTCAATGCCTACTCAAATGATGTCTTCTTCCACGATGCCTTCCTAACTCTCCTAAGCAGGATTAGTGGTCCCCTCATATCTGCCTCTGTATTCCAAACCTAATAATCCTTAATTGAAATTTTATGTTTAGGTCTTTGGCCATGAAGTCTTGAGGGCAGAGAGGCTTATGGTCATCTTTTTTTCCCCAATGTGCTTGGCATGAGGTTGGTTGAAGAAGTGGCTGATAAGTTACTAAAATAAATTTAGGCTGGGCTTGGTCATTCACGCCTGTAATCCCAGCACTTTGGGAGGCCAAGATGGGTGGATCACTTGAGCCCAGGAGTTTGAGACTAGCCTGGGCAACATGGCAAAACCTTGTCTCTACAAAAAATACAAAAATTAGCCAGGCATGGCGATGCACACCTATAATCCCAGCTACTTAAGAGGTTGAGGTAGGAGAATTGTTTGAGCCCAGGAGTTCAAGGCTAGTCAGCCACAGTCATACCACTGTACTCAAGCTTGGGTGACAGAGTGAGGCCGTCTCAAAAAAAGAAAAAGTTTTAGTTTTATAACTTGTAGCTGAAGTTTTTTGTTTGTTTGTTTGTTTTGATCTTTTTTAGATGGAGTCTTGCTCTGTCGTCCAGGATGGAGTGTCTCACTCTGTCACCCAGGCTGGAGTGCAGTGGTGTGATCTCAGCTCACTGCAACCTCCACCTTCTGGGTTCAAGCAGTTCTCCCACCTCAGCCTCCTGAGTAGCTGGGACTACAGGCATGCACCATCATGCCCAGCTAATATTTGTATTTTCAGTAGAGACAGAGTTACCCAGGCTGGTCTCAAACTCCTGACCTCAGGTGATCCACCTACCTTGGCATCTCAAAAGGTGCTGGGATTACAGGCATGAACCACTGTGCCTGGCTTCAGCCTTTTTCTTTGAAATCTGTCTTAGTTGGCTTGGGCTGCTATAACAAAACACCATAGCTCAGGTGGCTTTTATTTACTTCTCACAATTCTCGAGGCTGGGAAGTCCAAGATCAAGGTGTTGGCAAGTTCAGTTCCTGGTGAGGGCCTGCTTCCTGGCTTGTAGACAGCTGCCTTTTAGCCATATGCTCATCTGGCCTTTCCTTAGTGCATGCTTATGGAGAGAGAGAGAGAGAAATCTCTCCCTTTCTCTCCTTCCTCTTATTTTTTTTATTTTGAATTAGGGTCTCACTCTGTCACCCAGGCTAGAGTGCATGGCGTGATCTCAGCTCACTCTAACCTCCACCCCCTGGGCTCAAGTGATCCTTCCACCTCAGCCTCCCATGTTAGGACCAGAGGCCACCTCTGCCTAGCTCTGTTTTGGTATTTTCTGGTAGGGATGGGGTCTCACCATGTTGCCCAGGCTGGTCTTGAACTCCTGAGCTCAAGTGATCCACCTGCCTTGGCCTCCCAAAGTGAAGCATTACAGGAGTGAGCCACTGTGCCTGGCTGTCTTCCTCTTCTTATAGGGGTGCTAATACCATCATGAGGGACCCACCTTCATGATCTCGTCTAACCTTTAATCCCCTCCCCAAGGCCCTACCTGCAAATACCATCACATTGGGGGTTAGGGTCAACATATGCATTTTTGGGGGACATAAACATTCAACTCAATAGTTTCCACACTTCCTATCCTATTGAAAGTAGAGGTTTCACTGGGAGAGGAAATATTCTTAATGGTTTGCTTGATTTCCTTGGTAGAGGATTTGGTGTAGGCTGTTATATTGACAGCCATCTCAGTGGAGTGTGGTCTAGAGAGCTCGTCCTTCCATGCCCCTCCCAGTCTGGGGAAATTAATGGATCTGAGAGTTCACATTGGCCATTTCTGGAGTTTTTACTACTAGAGTTTATATGTTGGGGATGACCTTTCCTTTCCAGAAACTCCTATTATTCATTCATTCAGTGACTGTTAAAGCCATGCTTCAGGCTATATAGCTTTATTTAGCAGTGGGAGGTAATTCATTTTTGTTTTTTAGTTTCTATGTCTCACTCATATATGGAGTATCTTATTTTGTGATCCCTGTAACTCTGTGAGGTAGTCATTATTGTTTTCATTTTAAAGATTAAAGGCTGAAGTTTAGAGAAATAAAACAGATTGCACTGGATTGCACAGTCAACAGTGGCAGAGCTAGGTTTAAACCAGCGTCTTCCTCACTTCCCAGGGTGCAGGAAAGCAACATGCATGCCAAGGCAACAGGGGTCTGCAACCCAGGGATTCCTTCAGTGGGGGAAGTCTGGGATGGGTCTTAACCTTTGACTTCCTTCCCTTCCTGACACTTCCATCTTCCTGCTAATCCAGCCTCTCCTAGTTTGCACTTGACGCCACCGAGGTGTGTCAGATCTCTTCAGTCCCACCCTGGGAAGTCATCTTTGGGAAAGTGTACACTGCAAAACCCCCCTGCATTGCTGGGATGCAGGCTGCCAGATCTACCTTTTGCTAGCCAGCCCGCTCCCCCACCAACCTGGAAATAGGAACCAGAAATTGTAGGTGTCTTCTAGTCGAACTCCATCTCTTTTTCATATGTGGAAGTTGATGCTTGGAGAGGGGCTCTGCCTTTCAGATTACTTTTAGACTCTTTCTCTACAAGGGTGGAAAGTTTATCTGCTTGGTTCATTGCTGTAGCGTAGCGCCCATCATGTAGTTGGTGATCAATACATTTTACTGAGCTGAATTGTTCTGGTGTGTGGTGTTTGCCTGGGGAGGAAGAGCTGAGTAGTACCTTGGAAAGAAAGATGAGGCAAGGGTGTCTAGCAGGGTAAGGATTGGTGAGGTCAGGAGGGGATGAATTTAGGTTGCCTCCTGAAATTGAATCCTAATAGCTGTGAAGGAAAGGACTTTTGAATCTTTTCCAAGTGAAATCAAGCCCAAGACAGCTTCCCGGGCCCTGTATTAGGCCGGAAGTTCTGACTTTTTAAAGGTGATGAGCTTGAGAACTTCCAGCCTAATACAGGGCCCGGGAAGCTGTCTTGGGCTTAATTTCCCTTGGAAAAGATTAATTCCTGATAGATTGTTGATGTTCATAAAATATCTTGGGTGGCCAGTAATGGCATTTCGGCTCTATTCTCTTAGTTTGTTGAATCGTGATGCTAGTTTATGTTTGGGATAATGTTCCCTAAGAGTATTCCATGAAATTGGATGTAAAGAGGTCTTGGGTGAAAAGAAATTAGTGGTGTGCTCAAATAGGTTTTGGAAGTTCTAGAATAAATGGAGTGAAATAGGCCTGGTTCCCCCAGGACTTCTGAGAATCTTGCCTGTGTGAAGTGTGAATCGCTGAGTAGAGGCCACGGGGTTTCCTCAAACTTACTTGATTGTGTAGATCTTTTTCATGGACTAGCTCCCAAGACTGTTTTCTGAGTTACATTTTGTAATATGTCAGGCTGCACAATTCATGGATTATCTGGCTGCTTTTTCTTTTTGCCTCTTGCCTCGTTCTCTAATGTTTATACTTTTCTCAGAGGGCAGTTTGAAGAGGGGAAGAAGGAAAACAAATGCACATCCAGTTTTGCTAAGTGATATCAACATTAGTGCTTTGAGTTCACCTAGAAAATGTGAGTTTTGACATTTCCAATTACGGAGTGCTCAACCATTGATTTAAATGGTAATTTGGAAACAGCGCAGTCCAGATCAATATGCATTGCTTGTGCCCGTTTGCGTGTGATGGTAACGGGGTGCATGCTGCTGCAGCACAGTGTTCCGGGTGCCTTGAATGGACCTGGCTCTGCCCCTGGGATTGCATACCCAATGCCAGGTGATAATGGCACAGATGAACAAAGAACCCATGTCCCCTTGTGCCTCAGAGTGAACATACCTCAGCTCTAAACCCAGATGCACAAGAAGTATATTTTTCTTTCTTTCTTGGTGAATCAGTCTCCATTTCACATCTCTATTTTTTTTTTTTTTTTGAGACAGAGTTTTGCTCTGTTGCCCAGGCTGGAGTGCAGTGGTGCAGTCTCAGCTCACTGCACCCTCCGCCTATCAGGGTTAAGTGATTCTTCTGCCTCGGCCTCCCAAGTGGCTTAGATTACAGGTGCCAGCCACCACACCCAGCTAATTTTTGTATTTTTGGTAGAGATGGGGTTTCACCATGTTGGCCAGGCTGATTTAGAACTCCTGACCTCAAGTGATCCTCCCGCCTTGGCCTCCCAAAATGCTGGGCTTATAGGCATGAGCCACTTCTCTCGGCCTTATATCTCTATTCTGCTAGGGGTGACAGAAATAAGTGTAAGTCAATTTGGGGATTCCCTCCCTTTTCCTCCAGGGTTGTGTCCCAAGATTCAGGGGGACTTAGGCAGCACCAAGGCCCTGTGTGGACACCTGTTGTGGTTTATCATCAATCTACTTTGACAGCTACTGGGACATCCTCCTTCCTATTGGGTCTTTGGTGGTTGGTCCGTGTCAGCAATCCTTCCTTGTTCCCTCATGTGTTCCCCTCTCCTTGGCTCCTTCCATGCAATTTGCAGGCACTAAAGGCCATCCTGCTGCTCACACAACACGCTGGGCTGTGGGGGACCTTGGAAATTTGTCTCGGGCCTGTCTTGGCCACACTCAGCACTTGCTTCTCCCCTGGTGCCTCCCTAGGGCTCTGCCTGGGGAAGGGATCTGGCTTCTTTCCACTCTTAGATTCTGTGAATCTGTTCAGTGGTTCCTTCATTACCTCCCTCCCTGGGTTTGTTCGGGATGAGTGGGGGTAGGTTGCAGATTTTTTTCTTATAGATATTACAGATCCCTATACCTACATACACTTTGCTTTCCTGCTTTACTCTCTGCTTTGGTCCAGGAAATCTTTACCCATGTGTGCATACAGTAGGTTGGGGAACGAGGGTGGTATCTTGGCTTTTTCATCAGACATCCTCTCAAAGCTGTTATCCATAAATCTCATGTTCTTCTTCTCCTTCCTAAGAGTTTTTGAAAGTCAAAAGTCAAGAATTGACTCTCTCCCTGCATTATCCTGGAGGCAATGAACACAGAATGCCCTCACTGACTGAGGAGGGACCAAGGGGGTCTAAGAAAATATGGAGAAAAATGCTCACTATTTCAAAGTATTAACTACAGTGAATTTCCTTCCTTTTCCATCTCCTCCATCCTGGCCTAGACTCCCATTACCTCTAGCTGGGACCAGTGCAACCTGAGGTTTCTCAGGGTCTCCTGACTCAGAGCTTCTTACCCACAGTTGGCACTTTGGGTTGGATCATTTGTCGTTGAAGGTGCTGTTCTGTATAATGTAGGATATTTAGCAGCATTCCTGACCTCTACCCACTAGATGCCATAGCATCCTCACTCCCAGTTGTGACAATCAAAAATGTCTTCAGACATTGCCAAATGTCCACTGGGGGCAAAAATCACCCCTAGTTGAGAACCACGGTTCTAAGTGGTCGCCCTGCTTCTTCTCCTCTCCCCATAGTCTATTCTCCCCACAGCAGCCAGCAGTAATTTGTATACCATTTAAATCTGGCCATGTCTCTTCCCTGTTTAAAAACCCCCAGTAGCATCTCACTGCATGAGAATAGAATCCAAGCCCCTCATCTGAACTTAAAAAGCCATTCTCTGCTCCTCTCTTTCCCTCCTCTGGTCACTCTCCCTTGTCATTCTATCCAGCCATACTGGCCTGTACTGGTTTTTGGACTTGCGTTGAGCCTTTGCACTTAGCTTTTCCCTCTTTCTGCAGTGGTCTTGCCCTGGATTGCCACTTGACAGGCTCCTTTTGGTGTTCCGCTTTGAGGTTGCATGCCACCTGCCGACTAACCCATCTTAAGTAGCCAAACAGCAACTCTTTATTGGATTAGCTGACCTGAATTCTTACCAGAGCACAAAAAGCTGTATAATATTTGTCATGCTTTCTTTGTTTATTCTCTTCACCAGGACTGAAACTCGACAAGAACTTTGGTTTCTCTTGTTCATTAGTGTTTTTTGGCACCTAGAACACCCATTGTGCCAATGGTAACAATTTTTGTTTAATGAATGAATGAATATAGGTATTCTTGTGAGGGACTCTGCATACAAGAATGCATAGATATTATGTTTTGGGGTACATGTTGAAGCAGATCCAAGCTTTCTGCAAACCCTGACTGAGAGGTAATTCAGGAAGATGAAAAATCCTGAGATGGGGCAATTGTATCCATGCAGAACCACCCAACGGATGACTTAGAAGGAAGTGAAATGCACAGGTGGCCAGTTGCAGAAATACTGCAGGGAATCTGGCATATATTCTATTAATTGACTTCCTAGTATGTGTCTGAGATGGGGACACAGAAATAGTTTCATAGTTTTATGAAACTTATGAGTCTTATCAAAGATAAGAATGGGAACTATATTTCACCAATTTTTGTGTCCCCATCTCAGACACATAGTTTTATGAAAAGACAGTGTTAGTCTCTTCTTGCACTGCTATAAAGAAATACCAGAGGCTGGGTAATTTATAAAGAAAAGAGGTTTAATTGGCTCACAGTTCAGCAGGCTGTATAGGAAGCATGATGCTGGCATCTACTCAGCTTTTAGGGAGGCCTGAGGAAACTTACAATCATGGCAGAAGGTGAAGGGGAGGCAGGTACATCTTACATGGCAGAAGTAGGAAGAATGAGGGGGGTGGTGCCACACAGTTTTAAACAGCCAGATCTCCTAAGAACTCACTCGCCATCATGAGAACAGCAGCACCAAAGGGATGGTGCTAAACCATTCGTGAAGGATCCATCTGCATGATCCAATCACCTCCTACCAGACCCCATCTCCAACACTGGGGATTACAATTTGACATGAGATTTGGGCGGGGACACAGATCCAAACCATATCAGTCAGATATAAAGATAGGTGAATAAATTCTAACACAGTGTAGTACGTACTGGTACAGTGGTGGAACAAGGCACTGTGGACACTTAGCATGAAAGTTGCAGCTTTAGCAGGGAGAGCTAGAGAAATTCTTGTAGAAGAAAGACCTTTTGAGCAGGATTTTAAAGGATGGTAGAAGCTCTCCAGGTGACGAAAGATATTATGTGAAGACAAGACAGCATATGCAAAGGTATGGGGGTCACAAAAGAGTCAGGATACTTGAGAAATGGTGAAGAGTGTGAGGTGGCTAAAACTCTGAGTAGGTGGAACAGAGTGGTGGTGGGAGATGAGGCTGGAAAGGAGAAGAGCCTGAAGTTCCTGTATGATCATCAGATCCTGTCAATCTTTGACCTTGAAAATGGTATGGATGAGAGTCTTCTTTATTTGTTGTGGTAAAATATACAAAGTTTACCATCTTACGCATTTTTAATTGTGCAGTTCGGTGGTACTAAATGCATTCGCATTACATGCCACTCATCTTCATAACTTTTTTCATCTTGTAAAATGCAACTCTGTACCCATTAAAACATAGCTCCTCATTCCCTCCTCCTCCCAACCCCTGGCAGTCACCTTTCTACTCTTTGTGTGAATTTGACTACTCTAAGGAAAAATAAAATAATCTAGAAGCCTCTATCTGAAATAACCACTATAAACATCCAATGTATTTCCTTCCAGACTTCACATCTCTATCAATCAAATTTGTTTTATATCTCTATATATAACAAAAATGGGATCATAGATTTTTAATGCAGAGTTATAAAAACAAAGCTGATAGGAAAATAATCATAGGCCTATAGGCTGAGGGCTTGAAATAGACAGAGAATGGCCTAAAAATAAACAGTTTGTCAAGTAAAAGCATCAATATGCATGACCTCCAACGTCTGTTTTGATGGTCCTTTAGGGTGGGGACACCACTCTTTCATGGCGACTGGCTTGTGTTGGCCACTTCTGTCTCAAGTCTTTGCGATTTGTGTAAAACTGGGGGGAACTGAGCTCTCTCATCAAGAACTTCCCCCACTGCCACATCTGTCCCAGCCACTTTCAGCCAGAATCTCCCCCCCTCCCATCCCTGACAGTCTCACTTCCCTGTTGGTCGTAGGCAGCAGTTTCTGTCTTCGGCAGTAAGTGCTAAAGTGAGAGGCTTGTCTAGGGCAAAGGTTCCTGATCTTGCTCTGACCATCAGGAATCCTAATCCTCAGCATCTGGAGACCCTCCCTGCTGGTACCTGTTCCCTGGCCTACCTTTCCTTTCCTCGTTGTTGCTCTCTGTGGGTTTTCCTGGCCATTGTGATACTTTCTGGATTCCCGATTGCTTGTCTGCTCCTGGCAGATGTCGCCTGCCATCCCCTTGCTTCTGATTCCTGGTGAGAGCACTTTCAAAATACAATTAATGTAGATCAGTAAGTTTTGCAACTATTTGTCAAATAGAAAGGCCTAGATTCCTGTAGCCGGGGTAGAGTTCTCACTGAGAGATTCAAGCTCGCCAGGATGAGAAAGTTCCTTAGGGGACCCTCTATAGCTTATAGTACCTTAAGTGGGTCAAAGAGATGGTGTCAGAAGACTCTTACCAATGAAACACCTCAGCCACCTTCAGGTACTCGAAAGAATGGATGTCATTTCTATGATTTAAGTACTAAAGAATGTGAACTGGCCAAGCAAAATGGCTGTTCTCCAACTCAGCGTCTCAGTAGGACACTTCCAAGCAGAGTTGGGAGTCACAATGTCTTTACTTTGATCAGTGGCCTCTCCAGACAGGATGTTTTGGGTCTCCAAAAGATCTATCACCATTGGGAAACTGAGGCAGAACAACAGTCACTCTCTGGCTTATGACATCTTATACTTGAATACTCCTTGACCTTTTGCTCTGACCATCTGGAACCCTGACCATTTGCCTGGTTGTGGTCATTTGAATTTATTTGTCCCTTGATCCTCAGCTAATCTAGGGCTCCATCCTTGGCCTGATCCTCCTGGTTCAGGCCCCACCCTGAGCATCTCTGTCTTGCTGGATCTTGTACTTGGTGTAATATCACCATTGAAACTCTGCTCCAAAAATGGCAGAGGCTCTACTGCTCTCTGCCAGAAACATAGAATTATGTTACTGGGAATTGTGTGAAAGAAATGCTGAGAATGTGGTGGGCCAGTTCACATAGATTTAGCTTAACAAATATTTATTGAGCTCCTACTATGTTCTTTGCCCTCATAGACTGTAATTCTGTGGGGAAGACAAAGGATAATTTGTAATTACAAAAGTGTTGAGTGTTACAGAAGGAGTGGTGCAGCGTGCATGGGGGAATCTATAGCAAATTGATCTAAAGCTGAAAGTGCTGTGGGTGATTTTCTGATATTGAGCTGTAAAGTTGAATTGTATTGGCTAAGCTTACTTCACTATAATTATTTCCTGAGCTCTTTAGGATCTAGAAAGAACCATCTTTCCATTTAGAGAAGGGTCAGAAGTCATCAAAATATTTAAGGGGTTGGAAAGATCAGTGCTTCTAAGAGAAATACACAACTCCAGGTGTAAAAGATAAAAGTGGTTCCAGAAAGGGAGTTTTATAATAGTTCTATTCAGGATGGCAAATACCATGTGGGATAAGTGCATTTACGGTGGAATTAAAGCCAGGGATCAGCTGAAGAGGATTGAAACCCACGTTCGCTGGATAGAATGAAGCTAAAGGCGCAGAGGTAGATGAGACAAGAAAGTGGAACGTGGAAGGAGGCAGCTGTGAGGCCCTGGGTGGAGTCACCAGACCTGGGTTCAATCATGGCTCACGGTGAATCAGCTGAATGACCTTGGATGAAAAGTCGTTAACTTTGCCGAGTTCCAGTTTCCTCATGCGAAAGAGGGACGTAAGAGTTCACTGAGTGCGTGTAATTAATTGAAATAATGTAAGTCAGAATTTCCAGCACAGTGCTTGGCACACAGTGGCATTAATTTAACACTGGAAATGTTGACTAAACCAGTAAGTAGGTCACCAGCATTCAGAGTCCTGGACAGTGATTCTGAGCCAACAGGTGAAGCCATTGTTAAGTGCACCTGGTTGGGAAGGAGAGTAAGGCGAGGCAGTACTAGAAGACATCAGGAGACGTGGAGTTACCAGCATGGGTAGCTGGGAAAAGAGAATTCTGGTAAGTTGTGGACAGGCATGATACGTTCTTTGCCTACTACGTGTATGTTTCTCCCTCTGTGGTTCCTGGACCACCTGCATCAGAATCACCTTAGAGGGACTTGTAACAAATTCAAGGAGCTTGAATTCTAGGAACTGCCCCAGACCTATTGAATCAGAATCTCTGTGGGGAGGTGGTGGGTGGACCCTGGGGATCTGCATTTTACAAGTGCCCCAGAGTTCATGAACTTAATGTACTTGGCCTTGGTCTGTAGTGAACTCACCAGCTTGGCTGTGTATCCTTTTTTGAAGGCAAAAGGACATTTAATAATTAAGTAGATTATTGCTGAGTGAGGGGGGAAAGTAACATCCAAAGTGTGTGTGTGTGTGTGTATTATAATTTTTAAAATAAGAAATCTATGTCCTTCTATATTTAGATATGTATAAAAAGAGTCTTATGGTTCTTGATGATTGGTAATGAGGTTTACCCTTGGGGACTAGGGATGGAACAGGATGATAGTGATGGTGGACAGTGGAAAGAAGACCTTTTAATCTTTATAATGTTCAATTTTGATTGGCTTCTGAAAAAAAATTAGCATGTATTACTTTTCTGATTTAAAATCCCACAAAGTTGATAATAAGTAAGGACTTTGTTGGCAAAATTCCTGCTAGAGAGGATGCTCAGACATCAGCTAAACTGTAAAAGAAAGAAAGTGAAACCTGCAAGAGCTACTTAAATTACGCTGAACTTATTGTGGTGCTCATTAGGTAGTGTAAGGATGATTGCTGAAATGAAATGTAATATTTTACTGAATTATTCCCCCACGTAGTGAGGAAAATGTTTTTCCATACTCTTTGAAAACTTTGAAAGATGGGTAGAGGAGTGGAAAAGTCCAGCTTAACCTTTTAATTTACTGAGTCTCAATCAGGAGCCATCACGATACTGTGACCAGAGTCTGGGGTTTAGACTCATAAGACCCGACTTTCCACTTCTGATCTGTCTTATGAGGCAGTCACGTCTGCATTCTTCATTCTGCATCTTGGCTTCCTCATCTGTGAAATGAGGGCGTTATCAACCTTAAAGAGTAGTTGCTGTGAGGATCAAATGAGGTGGTGTGTGAGAAAGTAAACTCTCGAGTGCTGCAGAAACGTTCATTATTTCTATTTTTTGTCCCACTCCTCCTTTGGACATGCTGCTATTACAGTGGGGTTGTTTATGTGTCTGTCTCTCTGTGAGCTCATTGAGTGCAGAGGCCTTATTTTATTCATTCCCGAATTTTTGTGCTTAGGGCTTGCGACACAGGAGGCATTCAAAGTAACTTCTGGAATAGCTATCAAGGAGAGAAAAATGCATGCACAGTTCGGTGTAGGCCTATAAAAATATTAAGGTAGTCTTCCAGAAAACATTATCTTCCATTTCTATTTAAAGGAATTAAAAAAAAATTATCCAAGTCCACAACAGAAATTGTATTGCTAGGAGAAAATAAAGAACTTCATTAAGGAAAATTTAATTGCCCAGTTTTCTAAAGAGACAGAACCTCATGTCTCCATCCTCATTACTGCCAAATGGGTGATGGCCATTTCCAAGGAGGGCAAGATGAATGGCAAGGGATTGTAAGAAGGCAAATCCTAATACTCCTGGAGAAAAGTCTCCCAAGAAACGAGAATGCCCCTGCTGGATCACCAGTTACACTATTGTTTGTCAGAGCCATGGAAGAAGCCTTCTCTGAGCTCCTTGGACAAAAGCCCTTCTTGGCTTCCACCCCAGACCTTGGCCAATAAACCACAAAGTCCCTATTTCCCCTGGAAGTGGGAAAACTTCCAGTGTCTTGACAAAACTGGAAGGATTATCTGACGTTCAATTTGGGGGGCTGTGATACCTCCAAGACCCTGACAATTATCATCTGAATGGGCAGGGGGAGAACTGAAGCCAAATCCAGTAACAAAGCCCTGGGGTAGACCTGCAGTTAGAAGATGAGGACCAATCTCAGCTTTGTCCCCGTTTCATGTCCTGCTACAAATCTGCACTTTTTTTTTTCTTTTCCTTTTTTTTTTTTTTTTTTTTTTTTTGAGATAGGGTCTCACTCAGGCTGGAATGCAGTGGTGCCATCATAACTCACTGCAGCCTTGAACTGCTCAAGCAATCTGGCCTCAGACTCCTGGGTAGCTGGGACTATATAGGTGCATGCCACCATGCCTGGCTAATTAAAAAAATTTTTTTTTTTTGTAGAGACAGGGTCTCGCTATTTTTCCCAGGCTGTCTTGAACTGCTAGGCACAAGTGATCCTCCTGGTGTCTCTTTCCAAAGTGCTGCGATTACAGATGTGAGCCACTGTGCATGCCCAAATCCTTTCTTTTTCCCTCTCCCACACCAGTTCCCAAGCACAGACCAGCCAGGTAGCACCATTAGATGTGTTCATCACTGTTTGAACATGTGTTGATTCTGGCATGGGGGTGCCATTGTCAGCCTAGGTGAAGTCTCCAGTGGCATACTGACAGGCTGTCTCCTGTTCAGTGTTTTAATTACTTGGATGAGAATGTGAGCATGCCCATCTAGTTTTAGACTGTCAGGAAACCAAGAAAGGTAGGCTTAGTAATTGGGAACACAGTTGTTGGTATTGAACTGACCAGGGTTTGCAACCTTTTTGCCACTTTCTAGCTGTGCGACTTTGGGCAAGTATTTTCATTTCCTTGAGCCTCACTGTCATCATCTGTAATAATAATAATCCAACCTCAAAGAATTATTGAGCAGGTTAAATAAGATAATGTGTGTGAAACCCTTAGCACAGTGCCTGGTGCAGTCCTTACATAGTAAGGGCTCAGTCAATGTCACCGATTATTATTAGTAAATCAGAACCATAAGAGCTGCAGCACAGGCTCTGGAGTCTGGGCTTAAATTCCAGTGCTGCCAGTTATTAGTTGTGAATAAGTTGCTTAACATCTCTGAGGCTCAGCTTCTTCCTCTGTAAAATAGGGACAATAATACTTCCTTGGATGTTGCTGTAAATAAAGCATGCAGGCCAGAACAGACACATAGCAGATGCTCAATAATCCGAAGTTGCCATTAAGAGAAAGAGCGAATTCTGTGGCAGACAGAACCAGGAAGCAGAGTGCTTAGCAGGAGGGGACTGACTCAAAATGCAAAGTTTAATAGTATCTTTAAGAGAAAAACCACCCACTCATTGAAAGAAGCCAAACTTTTTTGGATCTTGAGCCCTGAGAAGAATTTCTCCTATAAATAGATAGAAATGTGAATGGGGTAGGGACCAGCTGGCATTTGGTTAGGATGCCAGATCTCAGACCCTGACCCCATCCTGTCCCTTGTCCAGTGGCTTTTGCCTGCCCACCAAGAGATTCTAGTGAGATATATGTGACAGAGGCCGCTGGCTAGGAAATGAAATCCTATCTCAAAGCTGTGGCTGAACACAGAATTCTGGTGAGCTCTTCTCTACATGGAGAGCACCTTTGGCCTAGGGAGGTTGCCATGCAGGCCTCCCGCCAGGCCCACACCTGAATCTCAGCTCTATTGCTCTGGGGTAGAGGAAGCCGATCTGGAGTGTGTCAGCCTTGAGAGAGAGCAGGAGTATCTGACCCCTTTCCTATAGGGACCAGCTCAACACCTGCTCCTATGTCTTTCACAGATGTGGCCAGGCCTACCCAGCCACAGAAAGAAGAATGTCAAAAGTCTGGACTCACCAAGACTGAACCTTTGACCTTGTTAGGAGTATAACCTCTGGGAATTTTGGTCCATGACTGTATCCTAGAACCTAGCCAGTCCATAATACCACCTTTCCTTCCAGTGGGTGGATTACTATGCCCTTAATAATAACCCTTATTTGGGGAGAAGTAAGTAGAGTTGACCTTTAGCTTGCTAGATGTCAGCATCCCCCTCCCTCTTCAACCTCATTGATTTTTCTTCTATTACCCCCAAGAATTTAACAGCAAAACCTATGATCAACTCAGGGTATGGCTGTTGGCTGTCCCTTACTGCAGAAGAAATTAATGAAGTCCAGGATGCATCCCCAGCACCCCTCCATAGGGTGCCTGCCATATAACCAGGAGCTGGCTAATGTAGCCCCCAAGGATTTAAGAATGTTCCTTTGGCTTCCCTCCTCTTATCAGGATGTTTGAAGCAATTCAGGACTCAATAGGAGAAAAATTCAACTTATTTTTTTCTAGAGCAACACTGAGCACCAGGCAAGAGGTGGTCTGGCTATGCGTTTGCCAGCATTGGCCAGTGAGTTTGAGGTGCACAGCACTGGCCAGTGAGTTTAAGGTGCACAACAAAATTGGGCAACTTCATTTAAATATCTGTATTTCTCACTCTTTAAAAACAAATTGGATGATCTAGCGGCACTGGGTGCCTATTCCCACATAGTAACCAATCAGCCAGAGCTGACTAGCAGCTGCCCTTTTTAAAAAAAATTTTTTTGAGATAGAGTCTCGGTCTGTCACCAGGCTGGAGTGTAATGGCATGATCTTGGCTTACTGAAACCTCCGCTTCCCAGGTTCAGTGATTCTCCTGCCTCAGCCTCCCGAGTAGCTGGGAGTATAGGCATGTGCCACCATGCCCAGCTAATTTTTGTATTTTTAGTAGAGACAGAGTTTCACTATGTTGGTCAGGATGGTCTCGATCTCTTGACCGTGTGATCCACCTGCCTTGGTCTCCCAAACTGCTGGGATTACAGGCATGAGCTACCACACCCGGCTGCAGCTGCCCTTTTTAGATGAAGTGTGTGCTCTTGAGCCCCTACCCCTCTCTGGCCCACAGCTCTTGGGTCCCCAAAACTTTCTTCTCTTATACCCACTGCTGCTCTCGTTGGCCTAAGCTGCCTGGTTTCTATGTGTGTTTGAGTTTGCCACCTTTGGGTTAGGCCAAGAAGTTATGCTTTATTTTCTGTCTCAAACTATGATCATCAGATTGGGTTGTACAATGAGAATCACATGACAGCGTAACAAACCATTCAATGTCTGTGACAGAAAACTGCCTCCAACTTACCATCATCCTTTCAAATTTCACCATGGAGACTCCCTGTCATTACTTCCAGTAAAACCTTCGTCATCTCCTTAAGGATGAGTTTGAAGTTCCACTCAAGGACAGGATGCTCTCCCCCAACAAGAAGTGCTGCTGTATTTGTCTCTGACTGCCCCTCCACCCCTGAGGGAAATGGAGGGAGGGGCATTCAGGTGCTAAAGGCCATTGAAGACCCAGTGATGCGTCAGATGGTTTCCTTAGTCATCCCTATCATAGCCACCGTAATGCATTTTCAGTAGTTAAAAACACTTCAATGTAATTTGTTAATTTTAACACCAAAGCACAATTCACAAGAAGCAATTCTGCCCAAACAGTGTGGCCCAAGGACTCTACATTGGACTGGGAAGCCAGACAGATCTAGGGCTGAATCCCAACATTCTCACTTACTGATTGCTTGACCTTGGGCAAGGTACCTCCTCTCTCTGTGCCTCAGTTTCTTCCTATTTCAAATGGGCACCACATTGGACTCTTGCAAGGATTAAATGACATAACCCATGCTTACCCAATGTCTGGAATGTGGGCCACACTCTGTAAGTGCTCTCTGTTATTACTCTTACCCAGATTTTGAAGGTCTGATTTGATCCAAGAGTGAAATTTAGAACATTCATGGCAGAATGGATAGCTTGCAGGCAGAGTCAGACCCATAGCGTGTTTTGTTTGGCCTTTGCAGCATTTACAAAAATGAATTCATCATTTCCAACATTTAAAAATCAAGAGAGATTAAAAAAATCAGGGAGTTCATGTAAAAGTTCAGACTCCTGGCAGCTGTTAGAAAACGGGAAGATCTAGGAACACTGGGCCCTCATTCTCAGAGGCAAAAATTGGCTGTTTACTTCCAGCAGGACAGGGGCTCAGATTTGTGCCAGTGCCTACCTGGCCAACTTTGCTAATTTCTGTTGTCTGCTTGGCTTTTGTGGGCATGTGAGTTTTTTTATCTGGAGGAATGGATCAACCTTGAGCCAACCCTCTATAAATATCATTTCCTGCAGACAGAGCTTGGAGAAGGTGAATGGCAGGTTGCATTTCCTGGCAGGTGCCCATGGTGCCATCTGTGTTATCGATGAAATGCCGAGCCATTGGCTTCAACAATTTGAGGGGCAGAGATGGGATCATGGTCCTCTGAAAAGAATCTGAGAAATTAGCAGATTTGTAGCTGTGAATGGATGGCCGCCTCATTGCCCCATGTAGGTGGGCTGAAATTTAATGAGGAAAAAGTGTAAAATCTTGCCCTTATGTCTGAAAACCAGGCTGGCCAAGTACAGCCTGAGGAGAGATGTGCTTAGCAGCAGCACTTGTGAAAAAGACTTAAGGTTCTCGTTGACAATGAGTTTTGGTGTGAGTCACTGTGAGGCAGTTGCCAAAAAACCTAATCTGTTTCTGGGCTGCGTTTATAGAAGTCTAGTGTCTGGAAGACCTTTCTAACAATTAGAGCTGTCTTGAAGGAACAGGCAGGCAGTCTCCTAAGCCTTGATCTCCTAGGCGTAGGAGGTGCTCGAGGCTGGGTGATGAATCCCTGGAAGAGATTGTCAGAGTGGGGATTTAGGCATCAGAGGGAGATTTGTTCTAGGTGACTTAGAAGGTCTCTGCTAACCCTGAGATTCTCTGCTTTCTGCAGCCCAGTAGAGGAAAATAATTTCCATAACAAAAGTAAAACTCTTTCTGATAGAGGAAAGCAGGACTCCCTGAAGAGGCTCAAAATGGAAATGTAAACTTTCAGTTCATACCAAGTAATTTGGGCAAAAGATGTCACTACCCCTACCCCACCCCTGACCCCCTGCCTTATTTCTCAGAGATAGGGGGCACGGGGCAGGATCTGCTCTGCACATTACTGGTAATTTTTTTTTGAAGCTGAACTTTTATGCAGAGCTTGCAGACTGATGGCACGTGGGCCAGATCCAGCCTCAGATGTGTTTTATTTGGCCTGTACTGTGTCTTTTAAAAATGTGAATTAGATGCCAACTTGTAAAAATGAGGAGATTTTGTATAAAATGTGGACTTCCCAGCACCTTTTTAAAAAGTCAGAAGATCTGGCAGCGCTGGGCTCGTGTTCCGGGGATGAGTGCTGATTGCCCTTCAGTGGCAGGACCTGAGCTCTCTCTCGGTCATGGTCCTAAACTCCCTGCCTGGCCGGTGTCACCTCTTCACCAGGCCTGCCTGGCCCCAATACATATTGGAGTTTGTCATCCCTGGTGTCACAGCTTGTTTTAAAGGCCCTGCACTGTTGTGACCCTTAAGGTACCATTGCGGACTCTACTTGGTCATCCCCTAGCAGAGGGGTGAGCGGCTGGGAGTCCGCCAGGGGAAGGGGTTGGGGTAAAGGGAGTGGGTGTAGAAATGCTTTTTATAGCTGCTTTTAAAAAGTACCTGTGGCTCACACACAGTCAGACCCCAATTCTTTCATCTCAGTAAACACCCTCAGCTGTTCTATTGCACGGCTCCAAGGCCCCCAGTGGTTTTCCTCATAATGACCCAAGTCTTCATCTTGGTAACTTCCACATTGTGGGCCTGCTCTGGAGCTATGCAGAACAGTGGCTTCCTCTTCCTCAGCAAAGCCTGCCAGATATTTGCAGACAGTAGTCTCCTCTCTCCTGGAAGCCGCTGACCTCCTTGCCCTGAGAAGATGGTGTTGGGGTGCAGAGAGACCAGATGGATTTCCTGGAGGTGGTTGAGACAGAGCTGCTTTCAGGTGGGTCCCGAGCTGGGCAGTTTCTGCTTGGAAGACTTGAGTGTCACATGAAGCACCGTCCTCTCCAGAGTCCCCTCACTCTAGGCTCAGAACCTCTCTGTCATCTGCTGGGGTCAGGAGAGACAGAGAAGAACTGAATCTTTTTATGAAGTTTGGGGATTTGGTGGTAGAAACTACAGGCACTTCACTCAGAATCAGGAATCTTCAAGGACTGTTAGCTCCACGTCTGTTGGCTGCTCTGAGTTGAAGGGAGTGAGGCCTGCCTGTAGACCTCTTGGTTGGCTGCCCTGCTCGGCAATAATTTGCTAGACTTCCACCCTGTTTGAGTCTCTCTCTCTGCTTTTTGGTTCTCGTGCTGAAATTGTCCATCCTGGACCTTCACAACCTGTAGGACACCCTCCAACACCACTTCCCTGCACAGCCAGCCCCTCCCTGCGTGGGTCTGCAGGCTTCTCACTTAGAAGCTGCCCTGCTGTTCTGAGTTATTTCTAGTGTAGACATAGGGGCTTGTCTGGCCGTCCATGGTACAGCCATCTGGTGGCAGTTTCGTGTTTTCACTGTAGCTGCCTCAGTGTGTTCTTTTATTGAATCATCCTTTGAGTTTTCCTTTCACTTTTCCCTCATCTTTCTTTTTAAAGACTCGCCCTTTCTTGGGGCCTTTTCCCTACAGATATAAAGGTATTTGTGAATTGTGGTAATTTCGAGAAGATAGTATTTCTTGCGAATGACAGGGTGCCCCACAATTACTCGACATTTGGAAGATACTGGAGTCTGCATAGGGAGAGAAGATGGGCAGGCACCCTCTGACCTGCCTGAACAGGGTTAAGTGTGCAGGGCAGAGGAAGTGTGAGTGGTGTTCCCACACGTCCACCTCCCTTTGCACTTTCCTCCCTCTATCCCCTTTTCCACACCACTTATAAATGGCATGACATTTCAACATGAATGTCATGGCTGCTACCTAGCTTGGGGTCCTGACTGGCTCAGCCTTCCCTGGGGGCTTCCAGAGGTCTGAGTCAGAAACAGCCGAGTCTCTTGTCTAAATGAGTTGTTCTATTAACTGAGCTTGTGTAGCATTCGGTGACGAAACCTGACTGTTGCTGTAGGTATCATGTGGAAGGGTTGTGGGCGTGGGTGGAGGGGAAGGTCAGGCCTTCTCTTCAGCAGGGGCGTCTGTGTATTCAGAGCCCTATGGCTTGTGAAATGGTTTTGCACAAGGAAACGATCTATCTGGAGCAGATTTCACTCCTGTGTAGTGTGGGGAGCTAATCAAAACTTCGAGAGAAGTGCCTGTCTTCCATCCAGAATCAAGATTAATTGATGTTCTTTAATGGAAACAAATCGAATCTCACAGCAACCCTTCCCATTAACCTTACAATCATGAGCTTTTCTATGAAGGCTGGGACGATTCTTCAGAATCAGCAGGTTCTTGGAAACAGTTGACGCCTTGAAGCCATTTGTGTCTGTCTTCATAACGGCTGGTGGGAAACGGGGAGAAAATGCCTTTGGAACATCTGATGAGTGACTGGGATGAAGGGGTGATTCTTGTTTGCCTTGTGGCTTGCATGGCACACTCATGTTGCATTGCATTTGATCTTCTTCGCAACCCCGTGATGCAGGTGGAGTTGGACTGAGTGAGTATCTTTAATTTACAGATGAGGAACTCCTCCTAACTTTGGAGCACCAGTCCCTTAAGATGGCTGCTGAGTAAAGGGCTCTGTGTTCAAATAAGTGTAGAAAATATTCTACTGCATCTCCTTCTTAAAGATTAATAGCTCACATCTGTGTATTAAAGGCTCTGATAAGTCCTATAGAAAAAAAAATCTATTAATTCATCATTTCCTGAACTCATTAACCTAGGTACTCTTTTCTTTATACTGTAATTATTGACATTTTCTAGACCTACTGACATGTAAAAACCAGAGAATAAATATTTTAGGCTTTGTTGGTCATATGGTCTTTGTTGTAACCAATCAACTCTCCCTTTGTTGTGCAAAAACATCCACAGACAATAGAGAAATAAGTGGATGTGGCTATGTTCCAATAACACTTTATTTACAAACCTAGGCTGTGGGCCAGATTTGACTCATGGGTTGTAGTTTGCTAACCTCTGTTGTGGTGAAGCATCCTGTGGTATATCTTTTTGGGAGATGGTGCTTTAAGTGTCCAGTGAGTCCCACACAAGGACTGCACTCTTAGCCCCTAGCACAGGTGGCATGGTGGCTATGTCTTGTGGAGTGTGGCTCAGAGGCTGAATGTGTTGCCCAGGGTATGTGACTGCTAAGTGCTGTCACAGAGATGTCACCCAGACTGTTGACTATAAAATGGATTTATTTTGCATTGTTCTCTTCTCTTTTGGAGTACAAGAAGGGGAAGGGGCAAAATGCTCCTGGGAAGGGGGCAAAATGCTCTGAGTGTCTGCTATGCAGAATTGCAGTGATATACATGCTAGGTACATGTGGGTGTTTGTGTACAAGTTGGTATCAGTATGACCATGACATTTGTGTTATTAAGCACAAATGTGGTTGATGGATAAGTTACCCAGTTAGAGGCCTTTATTTCAAAGCACTTAACAGAAGATGCTAAAAAGAAGATTCAAATTGCAATTTAAATTGAGATCTGTGGTGATAAATCATTAATACATTCAGCAATATGCAAGAGTTTACTGAACACCTAACATGTTCCTTTGCTTTAATCAAAACTTGGAATTGTGAGCCACAGAAATCATGGATTAGAAATCATGGTAGTAGAAATACATGGATTTTGTGATGAAGATGCAGGGTGTCTTGTGGAATCCAGGTGGGGAAGTGCAGTTGCCCCAGGGTGGCCTGGGACCAGGAACTGGAGGGCCAGGGAGCCCTGGTTTGTTCTAGGTATCAGTAGTACACTTCCTCTCATTTTGTCTCCTCACTGCACATCTGCTTCATCCTTCCTTCTCAGGAAGCCAGTCGTTTCTGGTACTTGGACTACATGACAGTGGTTGCTGATGTTTCCCAACTGTGTGTTTCAGATGGAGGTAAACACATGGAAGTACTGTTGATTGTCTCTCTCACTTGTACTCTCTCTCTCTCTCTCTCATTTGTCTGTGATGCCTCCTCCTCTACTTCAGCATTGCTGGGGAAGGGACTCTGAAGGGCTCAGCCTAGGCCATTCCTGAACCAGTCGCTGTGGCCAGTGGGATGGAATTGACAACAGATCTAGGTCAGCCAGACCCTACTCCTGTGGATGGGGCAGGCAGTTTCCAAAGGAGAGGGGCTACTGTAGTCCTGCCCTGGCCAGGCGCTGAGCAGGCACAAAGTTAAGAAGAACGCTTTGGTCCCCTGACATTTATAAATGAGTTGGGAAATAAAACCAATACATAGCAGTGATGACAGTGTCACATATGTTGTTTCATTAGACAGTGGAGAGGATGCTGGTATAAATAAAGCGCTAATTTGGCTGTATAGGCATTGAGTGCCAAAAGATGGAGTCAGGAAAGGGTGTGTGGGCCGACCTCATCAGGAAGGGCTGGCTTTCTGCAGCACATAGACATTCTTGGAGGGTGGGTGGGAAGCAGAGTTCTGACTGGGAGATCAGCATGGATAAAGCCAGAATTGTAAATGTAAATGCAGTCTGGGTGGGAGTGTTAAACTGGGAGGCTCTTTGCCAAGAGCAGGGAAACTATTTAAAAAATTTTTTTCATATTATAATTTTTCTTTAAAAGATAGGGTCTCGCTCTGTTGCCCAGGCTAGAGTGTGGTGGTGCCCTCATAGCTCATTGCAGCCTTGAACTCCAAGGCTGAAGCATTCCTCCTGTCTCAGCCTCCTGAGTAGCTAGAGGCGTGCACCACCACCAGGCCTGGCTAATTTTTAAAAATGTTTTTGTAGAGATGGGGTCTTGCTCTGCTGCCCAGGTGGGTCTCACACACCTGGCCTCAAGTGATCCTCCTGCCTCAGCCTCCCAAAGTGCTGGGATGACAAGCATGAGCATGCCTGGCTGGAGACGACTTTAGAAGGCAGTGGGAAATATATTGGAGGAAAGCAGGAAGCTTTGCTGGAGACCCAGTCCCCAGTGTTCTCTTAATTGTGACAGGAGGGGCTGGAAGCTGGAACCAGTGTTCCTGGGGGAGGGGGCAGTGCTGGGGAAAGACTCTCAGCTTTACCCAGGCAAGAGGAAGTCCAGGCTGGCAGATGCATGTCCTGACCATGGGGCTGGGACACTCAGGAACAAGACTCAGGCACTGGGGACTAAGGCAGATGCTGTTGCCAGCGGGGTGGGACAGAGGCGGGACCTGCGAGGATGGGAGGTGGGCTCTGCCCTGGGCTATAAGGCAGCAGCAGGACTAGCAATGGGAATGGAGTTGCTTTGCCTTCCTCAAGCCATCCTCTTCTCTGTCCTGTCATTAACACCTTCCTGTGTGTGTCCCATTTGCTCGGGACCTCAAGGCCAGTGATGAGCTAATCATCTAGGGAGCTGATGATCAATGTGGCTTTAGGTGCTACCCAATTTTAGTGACATTTGCACTGGGACAGATACCTTAAATGCCTTGATCCAAAGGAATGACAGTCCCTGGGATTTTGGGACAAAGACACTAAGCCCAATGTCAAAGATCCCATCTGTGTCCCTTTGTGGAGAATACTCTTGTTTGGGGATATAATGATCAAATAAGATGGCTGCTGTCCAGCAGCGTGGAAGCTGAGCCCTGCACCTGAAACTTTCGGAGCAGCAACTGTTGGGCCATTGCATGACAATCTGGGCAGCATCTTTAGGGAGGAAAGAGCAGGCAGCAGAGGCACCATCTGAGGACCAAGGAGCTGCAGAGGAGGCCTCATCTTGATATTTGCAGCCTCTCCTGGAGCTGGGTGGAATACATGCAGGACTTCAAATGATCTGGATATGAATTCTTTTTTAAAAAATTGCTTTAATTGATTCATAATAATTGCACATATTTATGGGGTACATGTGGTATTCTGATGCATGCATACAATATAGAGTGATCAAATCAGGATATTTAGGATTCCTATCATGTCAAACATTTTTAATTTCTTTGTGTTGGAAACATTTGAAATCTTCTAGCTCCTATGAAATATGCAATATCTTGTTTTGAACTGTAGTTATTCTATTGTGCTATTGAACACCAGTACTTATTCCTCCTATCTAAATATATGTTTGTACCCATTAACCAACCTCTCTTACTCCCCACCCCACCCTACCTTTCCCAGCCTCTGGTAATGATCAGTCTACCTTCTACCTCCATAAGATCAACATTTTTAGCTCCCACATATGAGTGAGAACATGTAATATTTATCTTTTTGTGCCTGGCTTATTTCCAGTTCCATCCATGTTGCTGCAAATGACAGGATTTCATTCTTTTTTTTCTTTTTCGTTTTTTTTTTTTTTGAGATGGAATCTTGCACTATCACCCAGGCTGGAGTGCAGTGATGTGATCTATGCTCATTGCAACCTCTGCATCCCGGGTTCAAGCAATTCTTCTGCCTCAGCCTCCTGAGTAGCTGGGATTCTAGGCACCAGCCATGCCTGGCTAACTTTTTGTATTTTTAGTAGAGACAGGGTTTCACTGTGTTGGCCAGGCTGGTCTTGAACTTGTGACCTTGTGATTCGCCTGCCTCGGCCTCCCAAAGTGCTGGGATTACAGGTGTGAGCCACCACACCTGGTAGATTTCATTCTTTTTTTAATGGCTGGATAGTATTCCATTCTGTAGATGTGAATTCTTGATCTTCTGCTTCCTCATAGGGTGAAGTTACTCAAGCCCCCTCATCCGTGAATAGAGGTGATAACCTGTGTGCCTTTTCCTGCCACATGTTATGGCTTAGTATATACCCAATTACACTGAACCTCAAGAATGACAGAATATGCCATAATGCTCACCCTATGCGGGAATTCTCAACAACCATGAGGCTTCTGTTTGGAACTTCCTGTAGTAAGGGGCTGCCCACTTCAGAAATCAGATTATTAGCATTGTTGGAAAGGCTTTCTAGGAAGGTCTTTCTTGAGTGGAACTGCAAGAGGCCTCTCTCCTTTGGAACAATGCAGACTAAGTCTAAGCTGGCTGCCTCATGGTGACACTTTTATCATTTGAAGACAGCTTTTGGCCAGGGGTGATAGCTCACGCCTCTTATCCCAGCACTTTGGGAGGCCAAGGTGGGAGGACTGCTTGAGGCCAGGAATTCAAGACCAGCCTAAGAAACATAGTGAGACCTCGTCTCTATTTAAATAAAATAAAATAAAATCAGATGAAATAGGCTGGGCTCATTGGCTCATATCTGTAATCCCAACACTTTGGGAGGCTGAGGCAGGCAGATAACCTGAGGTCAGGAGTTTGAGACCAGCCTGGCCAACATGGTGAAACCCTGTCTCTACTAAAAATACAAAAATGAGCCGGGTGTGGTGGTGCACACCTGTAGTCCCAGCTACTAGCAGGGCTGAGGCAGGAGGATTGCTTGAACCCGGGAGGTGGAGGTTGCAGTGAGCCAAGCAGAGATTACAACACTGCACTCCAGCCTGGGCAACAGAGTGAGACTCTGTCTCAAAAAAATAAGTAATAAAAAATAAAATCAAAAGATAAAAAATAAAATAAAGACAGCTTTCATGTACTCCTAGGTCAGGGGTGGGAAATTGTTTCTGCCTGACCTGCCAACTGTGGATTGCAGTGATGGCTGGCGGGCTCTGTTGAGAAGTATTCTGAGGCAGTGTCAGGGTGGGCAGGAGAGTATCAGATCTGCCTGGGGCTCGGGGCTGGGCATGGTGTGTATGAACAGTGTATTTATTTTCTCTGCTAAGCACTGTCATGCTTAGATTCTGCCATGATGCTTTAGGTGACTTATTCCCTCACCCTCTGGTCTCTTTTTCTGGCCACACTTCAGCTTATCAACATTTAAAAAGCCATCTGGCTGCCATCTCTTCTCCCTAATTCATTTCTAGGGTGGATTTGACCAATCTGGCTGGCCCAGCTGTGGTCTCTCCTAGAGCATTGTTTTCTGCAATATCTTCCCAAATAGAGGAGGACCATTTTTGGATCTGCAGTCTGCTAATAAACCTTCCAAACTATTAATGGGTCTGTTAAAATCTGGAGCCCAAGCTAAGCACTGTCTTTCAGAAGTACTCTCAATAATTTGGAGGCTAGCAGGGCTAATAATACATCCCTTGATCCTATTAATGCGGCTTAAAGGTTGTGTTAGCTTCTTCCCTGTGTTTGTAAGCCAAAGCTGTAGTGCACCCCCTGCTTGGGGTGGGGAGGCAGGAGAGCCAGATGCAGTTGGGGCAAGATCTCCTCCTGTCCCCTCCCTGCCTCTGTGACTCTTGGTGGCTTGGAGGGTCTGGGATCTGCAGGGGTGACATGTAGCCCCAGCGAGGTCCGAAGGCCACAGTTCTCATTCTGTCACAATGAAGTTGTCTGCCCTAAAGGTCTCTGGATCACTGTCAGTCTTTGAAGTGTCCCCAAGTCTGGAGCAACATGAAAAAAAATAAGGACAATGCAGACGTTTTCCCATGAAGCAAATGGCACATAATTCAAGACCTGCTCTTTATGATACAAATTATGGCCTTTATTTCCTGTGTGTGGCATGTTGTATTTGTATATGTGTGTGTCAGAAATTATCCTTTCTTAAACAATTGAGGTAGTTTTTCTCCCTGCCCTGAATACTCTTTGAAAAGTTGGCCACCCTCTGTAGACATCCTTCATTTCAGGGGTAGGGGGCAGTTTTGTCAGGCTGTGAAAGCTGGCCTAAAAACTACAGCCTTGTCCAAGTTGAGGCCCATCAGAACTTGATGTGCCCCCTTGGAGGGTCTTGAAGAAGCAATCTGGCATCTCAGCGAGGCCCCTGTGGCACAGGATTGGGCCACAGGTAACTTTATTAGTAGTTAAAGTAGTTAAATTTCTCATAGCCCAACTTATTGGAAAGGTAACAATGTTTTCATTTAGATCCTAGGGCTGGAGAATAATTTAAGGAGAATGGATTTTGATTTAGGAACTCGGTTAATGAGTGCCAGGCTTGTCAATTTGTTTTATTATGTTGAAAAGCTCATCACATAAAGTTTACTATCATAACCATTTTAAATGCACAGTTCAGTGACTTAGAAACATTCGTAATGTTGTGCAGTCTTCTCCACCGTCCATGTCCAGAACGCTTTTCATCTTGTAGGACTGGAACTGTACCCAATTAACAGGAACTCCTCGTTCTTCCCTTCTTCCTCCATTTCCTGGCAATCGCTAGTCTACTTTCTGTCTCTCTGATTTTGGCTCCTCAAAGAGTCTCATGTGAGCGGAATCAGACAATATTTGTCCTCTGTGTCTGGTGTACTTTAGTTGGCATAGCGCTTTAGGGTTCATCCGTGTTGTGGCGTGTGTCAGAATTCCCTTCCTTTTTAAGGCTGAATAGTATCCCACTGTATGCACATAGGCTGTATCGTGTTCATCCACTCCTCTGGGAATGGATGCTTGGGTGGCTTCCGTGGTTTGGCTCATGTGCTGTGGTCTCGTCAATTTTTAGCCATGACTCGGGAAAGTGGCTTAACCCCTCAGTACCTCAGTTTCCCCATCCATTACATCGGAACACATCCTCTGCCTGGAACTGAAGTAAGAATCGTTGTTTGTGACAGTGCGTAACTGCAGTGGTCCATCGAGTTGAAGTTATTTTGGAGAGCGTCTGGCCAGCCTTTCTCAGGGTATCTGCTCTGTGGCCATTCAGCTCTGCCAGCCTGGAGTGTAGGAGGAAGGTTGGGGAGGGTTCAGAGAAGCGACACAGAGATGATCAGGATGGGGCTGCTCCATGGGGTGTTTCGAGTGGGGCAGTTCTTCACTGTGGGGACTGCCCCATGTATTGCAGGTGCTTAGTTCCCTGGCCTCTGCCCATTAAATGCTGGTAGTACTCTCCACTCATTGTGTTAACTTAAAACATATACTCATATTTTTGCATTCCCCTTGGGGGGATGGTCCTGCCTACAGGTGAGAGGCAGGGGCTGAGTGTTTTGGAAGGGTCTGTGGATATAAGAAGATGTAGCACAGAAGAGGCAAAGCATCAAAGAATGACCTGGTGGGCTGATATATGTGCAATGTGCGTATTAACACTTGGCGCTCAGGCCCTCTGAGTGTTTGTATTAGGGTTCTCCAGAGAGAACCAATTGAAGAATATATGCATTTTTCCTTATTAGTATATATATATGTGTGTGTGTGTGGGTGTGTGTGTGTGTGTTTGTGTGTATGCATATCTATCTGTGTGTTTGTCTATCTATGTATCTGAGGGGATTTATTAGGGGGATTGGCTCACATGATAATGGAGATTGGGAAGTCCTACACTAGGCCATCTGCAAGCTAGAGACCCAGGGAAGCCAAAAGCATTGGTCAATTTAAGTCTGAAAGTCTCAGAATCGGAGAAGCCAATAGTACAGCTTTCAGTCTGAGGCCAAAGGCCTGAAAACTGAGGGGAGGCCACTGGTGCAAGTCCTAGAGTCCAAAGGCTGGGAGACCTGGAGTTCTGAGGTCTGAGGTCAGGAGAATAAGGATGTCCCAGCTCCAGGAAAGAGAGAGAAGGAATGTGCCTTTCCTCTAACTTTGTGTTCTATTCAGGGCCTCAGCTGATTGGCTGGTGCCAACCCACACTGGTGATCTTCCTTACTCGGTCCACTGATTCACATGCCAGTCTCTTCCAGATGTACCCTCACAGGCAGAACTAGAGATAATGCTTTACCAGAGATCTGAGTATCCCTGATTCTAGTCAAGTTGATACCTAAAATGAAGCATCAGCATTGAGCAGAGAGGAGCGTGGGTTGCAGAAGGACCACAGCTTCGTGAGGGAGGCAGGGGTCTGTGTTCAAATGCCAAGCTTCCTCCTGACTAGTGAGGGAGCCTTGAGAAAATCTTCTCCCTTCTCTGGACCACATCTTTAAAGTGAGGGTTTTGGAAAAGGTGGTCATTTTCAACTCTATGGCTCCAGGATTTGAAGGCAAAACAGCATAGATTTCAGTGAGCTGAAAGGAAGGACTGCTCACCTTTGGGACCGGGTAGAAAAAGGTGAAATCTAATAAGGAGGCTTGAGTGGGAAGAGCCAATTTGCTGAAAATTGCTTCCTAGACCCACTCATTCTCTTTGTTTTGATAGTTTGTTGAAATACAGTTCATTGTTTGAATATGTAAAATAGACACACAGTATCATATTCAAAACATAAAAGGTATTATAAGTAGAGTAAAAAGTAAATTTCCCTCCCCACCACTTAGCTCTCCTTTCTCAAAGGCCACCTCAGGTTATCCTTCCAGGAATACCAGACTCTCATTTTCTTTGAACAGGACTCAGAAGATTGTTTGAAATACGGCTTGGTTGTTGTGCGTTTAACTTTCTGGTCTGAAGGGTGAGAAATTTGATCCTCCTGTAGCCTGTGGTTAGTTTCCTACAATGATTTTTCCTTATTAGTCATAGTTTCTTTTTGCAACTCTTGACTAGGAGTACAGCCTTTTTCATCTCTCTTTTTATTCCCCTTACCCCCAAATTCCTGGTTCTTCATTTGAATCAAAGGATACCATAAGCACAGATCAAAACTGAGATAGGACATCTGGATGCCTTGTAGCTTCTCCGTCCGTGGATTTCAGAGGGGCTCATTTTACATAATTGTCTATTTTGATGATTTCTAAAATGGTTTCATAGCTTCATATTTTCTTTCATCTTGGAGTTTAACTCAATCCTGCAAGTAACTGCTTTGCTCCTCATCTGGTGTTTAAAAATTTTTGCTTAGTGACTGGGAAGCACTGTTGGATATTAACAGTAAACCAAGGGAGGAACTCTGAACTCAGAGGCAGAAAGCCTGGCTTTGTGCAAAACAGGCTTCTTTCTTACTGTGTGACCTTCAGCAAGCTCCTTGGCCGTTCTGAATCTCTGCTTCCTCATCTGTAAATGAGGGTTATGCTACCTGCCCCATATGGCTGTTTCTAATATTAAATAAGGCAATGAATATGATATTCTTTGCAAACTGTTAAGGGTCTTGTAATTATAATTATTGTTATTCCTTCAGAAAATATTAAGCTTCTGTTGTGTTCTGAATTCCAGTGATCAAGTGGGAAATGAGATTATATTCGTGTGTGTGTGTGTGTGTGTGTGTGTGTGTGTGTGTGTGTGTGTGTTTTGGTGGTGGGTAGGGATGATAGAAGACAGGGAGACTGGCAGTAAAAGGGTTAACTAACAAATAGGAGCCATTCAGATAATGGTAATTACAAGGAAAATGAAACAGAGCAGTGACATAGAGAATGAGTGGAGGGGAATAGTTCCTGATAGGAAATCAGGAAAAGTCTGTAAGCTGACATTGAGATGTCATGTGAAAAGCGGAAAAAGAGAGTCCAGGCCTGGGAAGCAGCAAGTGCAAAGGCCCTGGGGAAGAAACAACAAGCTTAGGCAACTGGAAAAGAGAAAGTGGAGAGGAGATTGCAAGAAAGTATGTGCATCAGGAATGAACTGAGATTTTAAGCAAGGAGGTGATGGGGCCAAATTTCTGGTTTAGAAAAGTCTCTCCTCCTGGAGTGTGGAGAACAGCTTGTTAGGCAAGGGGGAGTGTGAGGCCAGTTGGGGGTTATTATAGTAGCCTAGGCAAGGGAAGATGGCTGCACACCTGCATGGATGAAACCACCCTTGGGGTATGTGGTATGAAGCTCAGGGAGCTGCTTTCGTATGAAAAGGGTGGTCTCCTGATGTAAAGGAGGACACCTTCCATTTTTGCCTTTGCTCTTAGGTTTGCTTGGTCTTAGGAGTATGGAGGGGATTGAGGAAGTGGGCAGGGGAAAATGTTGCATTTTTTTTTTCACGTGAGGCAAGTTTTGGACTGCAGGTGCCTATGATGAATCAACAAGCATGTATTGACTAGCGGAAGGTTTTTCTAGGCCTTTGGTTTCCACTTCAGATCAGTCTTTTCTGTAGACAAACTGGGCATCCTCCCGGAAGCCTAATAGGGAATAGACTCCATTATTTGTATCTCCAGTGTGCACAGGAGCAACAGTGATCCCAGAGAAGGTCACCTATATGGCTGCGTAGGCTGTCCCCTTCCCAAAGGCACCAGGTTGAGAAATAGGACCCCAAATCCTGTTGAATTTCTGCTCACCAAGCAATTTGCCCTGGCATGGAGCTGCATCAGCAGTGGGAAATGGGAATCTTTTCCAGTGGGCCCCAAGGCGTCATCTGGGCTGGCAGTAACCCTTCCCAGGCCCTGGAGATTTCTGCTTTGTGGCCTGGTTTCCTGGGAGGCTCTGTCTTCACCTACTCTATTCCAGTCAATCAGCATGTATTTTAACAAATATTTATTGAGTAGCTACTGTATACCAAGTACTGGATTTACACTGATGAACAGGAAGACGTGCTTCCTGCCCTCATGAATTTATAGTCTAGTGGAAGTCATTCCAGCTTTCTTTCTTCATGGCAACTGAAGAGAGACATCTTTTTGGGGGAGCCTGAGCTGATCTCAGCCCCTGTTCTTTGAGACATGGGCTATTGCCGCCAGACTTGGGAGCACCTTTTGTGGTTGGGAAACAATGACCGTCATCCACTCTGCACACATACATCTTTGTCTAGAGTTTAGGGAAGCTGGGACCAGTGTTGTTTCTGGACTGTTAATAACTTAACTCTTTCATCCTTGGCTTGGGAGCAGCACAAACTCACACACAAAGTGACACTGAGGTTCCCGTTGGAAAAGGGGTAAATTAATTATTGAGCCTTGAGTCATAAAAATGTTCCTTAAACTAGGTATACTTTTCTGTATACCTAGTTTTCTGTATTATGCTTCAATCAAAAGTTAAGTAAACACCACTTAAGTTTGTTGAACTGCCAGGGTCTGAGCTCAGATAAATCAAGACAGGGCTGAGGCCAGGCATAGTGGCTCACACCTGTAATCCCAGCACCTGGGGAGGCTGAGGCAGGAAAATAGCTTGAGGCCAGGAATTTGAGACCAGCCAGGGCAACATAGTGAGACCTTATCTCTACAAAGAATAAAAAAGATTAGCTGGGCGTGTTGTTGAGCACCTGTAGTCCCAGCTACTCAGGATGCTGAGGTGAGAAGATTGCTTGAGCCCAGGAGGTTAAGGCTGTGAGGCTGCAGTGAGTCGTGATTGTGCCACTGCACTCCAGTCTGGGTGACAGAGCAAGAACCTGTCTTAAAAAAAAAAAAAAAAAAAAGAAGAAGAAGGATGGGTCAGGCACATCCATCAGGCCTTCCTGTTGTCTCTGCATCTGCATCTTGATGAGGTCCTCAGGTTTTCAGTTTAACTGAGTAGTCAGATTATTTTATCAGACTTTGAGGAATCTATAAGAAATTGCATTGTAAACCATGATGTCCCTGGACACCACAAGCATTGAGGTTAACACTGTGGGATACCCCTCTCTAGGGCCCTTTTTCTCCCCAGCTTCAAGGTGGTTGGAGAACAGAATTAGTCATAGCTTGCTTGGGAAGCTTGGAATGAGAGAAAGACAGAACTGGGTGGTTTTCAGATGTTTTTTTCCAGGCTGCGGTGGAGCTGAGAGAATGAGAGATTCCATACATCTTGTGACCAGATGTGGTTTCTTCAGCTAGGACTAGGCTGTATCAACAAAACAGAGTCAATTTTCAACCTTCCCTCTTTATTTACCTATTTATTTTACTATTTACATTGTGTGTGTGTATCTTTAATTATAAAAATAATGCCCACTTCTCCCCCCTCAACATCTTACTAAGAAAACATTCAAATATGTAGCAAAAATACCTAATTTAAGAAAATCAGACCAACTGGAAGAGAACCATAAAGAGAGTGAAAGGTTCTGATAACCCTACCTTCTGGAGAGATGGTTGCCATTACTTGTTTGTTATAAAATCCTCCAGAATTTTATTTTTTTAGTATGTACTAATGTATACCAATATGATTACTTTAACAATCAGATATTATTTATATTATTTTGCTTCTTTAAGAAATTTAACAATTTATGCTGGACACCTTTGCATGTGAGAATTTATTTATTTATTTGAGATGGAGTCTCACTCTGTTGCCCAGGCTGAAGTACAATGGCAGCATCTTGGCTCACTGCAACCTCTGCCTCCTGCGTTCAAATGATTCTTCTGCCTCAGTCTCCCAAGTAGCTGGGATTACAGGCATGTGCCACCACACCCAGATAATTTTTTCGTATTGTTAGTAGAGATAGGGTTTCACCATGTTGGCCAGGATGATATCGAACTCCTGACCTTATGTGATCCACCCACCTCACCTCCCAAAGTGCCAGGATTACATGTGTGAGCCACCATGACCAGCCCATCATGTGAGAATTTATTGATCTACATTATTCTATTTTTAAAAATTTTATTTTTAGAGACAGAGTCTCACTGTGTCACCCAGGCTGGAGTGCGGTGGTGCGATTATAGCTCACTGCAGACTTAAATTCCTGGGCTCAAGTGATATTCCAGCCTTGGCTTCCCAAATGCTGGGATTATAGGCATGAGCCACCACACCTGGCTGTTCTATTTTGAAAAGTAGTTCTACTGAAATATGAATTATGTACCACAAAATTCACCCGTTTTAAGTGTACAGTTCATTGACTTTGGTAAATTTTCAGAATTGTGCAGCTAACACCATAGTCCAATTTTAGAACATCTCCATCACCCCTAAAAGATTCCTTCTGCTCATTTGCAGTCACTCCCTGTTCTCATCCTTATCTCTAGGCAACCACTTGTCTATTTTCTGCCTCTATAGATTTGCCTTTTATGGGCATTGCATATAAATGCAATCATACAATGTGTGTTCCTTTGTGTCTAACTTCTTTTAAAGAGCATAATGTTTTTGAGGTTCATTTATGTTGTAATGTAGATCCATACTTTGTTCCTTTTCATTGCTGACTAATATTCCATTTTAGAATATAGCATATTTGGTTTATAGCACGTTTGTCAGTTGATAGACATTTGGATTATTTCCAGTTCTTGGTTATTGTGAATAATGCTGCTGTGGACATTTATGTGCAAATCTCTGTGGGAACATAAGCTTCATTCTTTTTGAGTACCTCGTTAGAGTTCCAGGGTATGTTTTTACCATAATGCATTTAGCCAAACTCCACTGGTGGCAGTTTACTTGGTTTTTGATTTTTTGGGATGATAGAAATAATACTTTTTCAGACATCTTTGTACATGCATCTTCGTATATATGAGGGATTGTTTTTGAAGGATATATATTTAGAAGGGAAAGTTCTGAATCAATGGCTATAAACCTTTGAAACTTCAATAGCTAGTGTCAAGTGGTCTTTGAAGATAAGTTGCCCCTAATTTATACCACCACTGTTTTCACATACTTATCAATGTGGGGCAGAATTCATATTCTAATCTCATAAGTGAAAAGTCTCTTATTGTAATTTGAATGGGAAGTTCTCTCATTATTAGAAAGGTTATTGAGCATTTGTATGTCCTTTTCTTAATTTTCTATTGGGATATCTTTTCCTATGGCTTTGAAATCACCATATTTTAGGAAATTGGCTCTTTGCTTATAAGATGTAGTGAATTTTTTTATTTGTCAGTTTATCTTTTATTCCCCCAAAACTGTGTTCATGGCTGTTGTGCTATACAGATGTTTTACATTTTTAAGGAATCATATGTGTTAGGAGAAAAACCCTTGTGAACATTTTATAGTATCACTTAGCTATTTATAATATCCCCAGAAGGAGATGAGGAAGGTGAAATATTGGTGGGGAGAAACCTGAGGAATGTTATATGTGCTCCATCTACCTAACATCTGGATGATCAGGAGACATTTTTTAAACCTCTCATTTAGTTATTTTTGTGTCCTAGAAGCCCAGCCTCCATGTATGAGTGTGAAATCTGAGAACTGAGTCTGGATTTTTCTGGGGCCTCTTGGCCCCTTGCTGGTAATAATACTGACAGACACTATTAATTGAATGCATACCGTAGGCCGTTTGTTCCAGTTAATCCTTGCAATAACACTAGGAGATAGGCACAGTGATTTCCCCATGGAAAAAGACACAGGGATTTGATAGCAGCTTGCTCAGAATCATACAGCAAATGCTGGAGATGAGATTCAAACTCAGATTAACCTGACACCCCAGCCCTTTGCTGAACTAGAACCCCCTTCATCCTCCCTTCCTGAAGCATTGAATGAGTTGTGCCAGCACTGACCAATAAGGGGATGTTTCAACAGGGTTTTGGGAAAGGACAAGATCTCTAGGAAGGTGCATGTGTGGTGAGAAGGCCACTTACTTGAGCATGGCCGGCAAGATCTGTGGGTCCTAGTCTTACCCGCTGCCCAAACTCTTTTCTTGTAATGAGAGAGAAGGCATGTGATTGCAACAGAGTCCAGGGAGTGACAGCCGGAAAAGTTGATGGGTTCCGAAGACCCTTGTGGGTTTTCTGTTTGCTATGTGGCAGGAATTAGCTGACTCTTGGCAGTTGGGTCTTGGCCTGGTATGGAGACATCTGGGGCAGTGGGAGAAGAGAGGGGTTTCAGGATCCAGCTGCAAAGTCAAAGTGGTTTCTAGATTCATATTGCTCTGCCTGGGATATTTTGACACTGGGAGTTGCAGTAGGGGGTTGGCTAAACTGACTAGGACTGGGGATATGGAAGGCCTAGAAAGAATACGGTCAAAACCCATAAAAATCTCTGGGGTTTGGGAAAGGGTGGACATACTCTTGCTTGTCCACTGCTTCCTCAGGAAGGATATAGTGCCCAGTGCAACTGTGGGAGGGGACCACACAAAGATGAATCATTTGCGGGCCCTGCACTCAGAGGACTCACTGTCTGGAAAGGGAGATAGGATTTGTTCTGGCGTTGCTGGAGGAAAGGTCCAAGTGGTAAGACAAGAGGTTCAGGTATCAGAGCAGAAGGAGCTCAGACTCTGCAGTGAGACAGGCCTGACCTTGAATTATGTTCCATAAGAGCAACAACATTTCTCATGTGTTGCGTGGTGTGGTGGACACAGAGTTCCCTCATCAGGATTGAAGGACATATCTCCAGGTCCTGGGATTTACTGTGAGATGACAGCTCTCAGCTGCCTGCCCTCTTGGAGAACTGCTTCAGCTGAAAAGAGCTGCCTCACCCAAGATCACGTCCTCTTCCCAAAGGCCTAGCTACCTCACCCCACCCTGAGACAACTAAAAAGGGCCAACCTCAGCTTCAGTGCTTCCTTGTGGAGCCTGCTGAGGTCTTCACTGGCCCTGTACTGTGGCCTGGCTTCTGACTGGGCTCAATCCTTCCTTTTCCTCCCTCCAGTGGGTTTAGAAACTAATAGCACACCCTAACACACTTCCTGTATGGTAGTCTGCATCTCAGAGTTTGCTTCCCAGGGAGCCCAATCTACAATACATAGATGATCATGATAGATCTCTGAGTTGGTATTATTTGCTTGATTTTATAGCTAAAGCCCTTGAGAGTTTAAGGCTTTAGCTATAACTCTCTGCTATCCGCTGACTCTGGGCAAGCCAGAGTGGACTTTGGCTTGCCCAGAGTCAGCGGATAGCAGATCTCAGGTTCAACCTACTATCTTTCTATATTGCCACCGTGTAGGTGTGTGACTCTAAACAGTAGAAACCATGGGGTTATAAAATCAGCTTGCAGGAACAGAACTCAAAGTTCGTTTGGTTACAGCTCCTGTTCTTTAATCTCTGGATCTGAGTTTCTGCCTCTGTGAAACAGGGTCAATAGTACTTAAAGCAAGTGTTGTGAGGATGGGATGCCCATCTCATCTTGATTTGCCTGGGACTTTCCCAATTCTCCCACCGAAAACCTCACATCCTAAGAACCCCCTCCATCACCGAGCCTTGATGGTTGGTCACCCTATGTGAGGATCAGCCAAAGCTGATCAATTGAATCATTCATTCAACAAATCTTTATTGAGCATCTACTATGTGCCAGGTGCCATTTTAAGGTTTAGGGATACTGCATGAACAAAGCAAAGTCCCTGCCCTCCTGGAGTTACCTTAGGAAAGGGAAGCAGAGTGTCATGAAATAGACAAATGAGGACATGCTATGATGCCAAGCACTGATAGGTGCTATGAAGGAAATCGAAGAGACTAGGAGGATGCAGGCTGCTGGGCTGGAGGCTGGAGAGAATGTCCTGCTTTAGGGAGGAGGCCTCTGAGGTGAGGGGATCTTCGTGCTAAGACCTGAATGAACAGTGAGCTGGCCATGCAAATCTCAGTGGAAGTGCATTGCAGGTGGGAGAAACAGCATGTGCCATGGCCCTGGGCATTTTTAGCAGGTTTAAGAAAGATGCAGGAGGCTGGTGTGGCAGGAGAACTATCAGTCAAAGGGGAGAAATAGAAGATGAGGTCAGAGAGGCATTGAGGGGCCATAACCATGCGGGACAGTGGCACAGTCAGGGAGATTTGTGACTGCTGTGCTGAGAATAGCTTATGAGTCTATTTGAGGATAATCAGAGAAGTTCATGGGGGAAGCCATATTGAAAACATGGGCTCAGGAATCAGACTCCCTGAGCTCCTGCACCCATTAGCTGTGGAATGGTGAATTATGTGCTGTATTTAAGCCTTGGCTTCCTCAGTAGTAAAGCAGGGATAATACAGTACCTATATTATGGAGTAGGTTTGTTGTGAGGTTGAAATGCAATAATGTCCATAGAGGTTAGCATAGAGCCTGCATTTTTTATTTTACAGCTTTTCTTTTTGTTGTAATAAAATTTATTTCATTTTAAATATTTATTTATAATATATTGAAGATAAAATATATAGTTTTCGCCATTTTTAAGTGTACATTAAGTGCTATTAAGTTCATTCACATTGTTGGGGAATTGTCACCACTTTCCACCTCAGACCTTCTTCATCTTCCCCAACTGAAACTCTGCACCCATTAAATACTAACTCCCTGACTCCTCCCCATCCCTAGCAATCCCTATTCTACTTCCGTTTCTGTGAATCTGACTACTGTAGGTACCCCATATGAGTAGAATCATACACTATTTGACCTTTTGTGACTGGCTTATTTCACTTACACGATGTCCTCAAGGTTCATCCACATTGGATAATATGTCAGAATTTCCTTTCTTTTTAAGGCTGAATAATATTCCATTGTATAGATAGACCACATTTGTTTATCTGTTTATCTGTGATGGGCATTTGGTTGGCTTCCTTCTCTTGGCTGTCTGTTGAATAATGCACCTGCATTTCATAGCATTGGACTTACCTTTGCCATAGTTTTTATGCTGGTTTGCTTGAGCACAGGGAAATGATAGACACATAGGACCAGGAGGCAGGAGATCTAGGTTCTAGATTTTGGTGGGGTTGACTCATTTATTCTGAGTCTCAGCTCTGTCATCTGTGAAATGGTGCTGCAAATGCATACTTCAGGAGGCGTTGTAAAGACCAGTTAGATATATTCTGCCAACTTGATAGTTGTACCGACCAACATGGTAGCCACCAAGCCACATGTGGCTCTTGAGTGTTTGAAATGTGGTTAGCTGTATGTGAGACATGCTGCAAGGGCAAAATCCACAACAGATTCTAAGAATTTAATACCAATAAAGAGAATATAAAATATCTTGTTAATAATTTTTTATATTGATTACATATTAAATAATACTATTTTGGATATATTGTATTAAAGAAAATACATCTTAACATTAATTTTATCCCTTTTTAGTTTTTTAATGTGGCTACTAGAAAATTTAAAATTACACTTCTGACTTTGTATTTTGATTGGACAGTGCTGGTATAGAGTTCACTGCACATTTTCAAATAATAATCAGCAACTTTCTGGGTGCCCCTCCCTGGGTCTGGGATCTGAAGGGAGATTCTCTCTCTCCCAGAGCTCCAGGCCGACAAGTGATTTATGTTACCAAGGTGCTGCAGTCTCAATGGTGATCAGTGTTTATGGCCCATGGACGCTTAAACAAGCCAAGAGTAGAATAGGCCTGGGCATTGCTGCCAGTAATGTCCAGCCTTTAACGTGCAGCTCTTAGCTGCCTCCACAAAGGGCGGTTTTCAGTGTCACCACTCTGCTGGGATTTGTGATTTAGCTCCGTGCTCCCCAGTGACAATAGATTTCTTCATTTCAAAGCCTAACTCCTACGAAGGCTGGGGCTGGGGGTGGGAAGGGACTTCGATCACCCGATTTAGGCCTTCTGTGTATCACTAATTGTATTATCACAGTTTCTTTAGGGAAAAATCATGCATTCACTTAGGACTTAAAAAAAAAAGACTTTAGGGGAGAGTCGTTTGGGTATAAAATATTTTTCCCCCTCTGGGGCAGAGGAGAAAATAATTTCTATTTTGCAGCTGGGAGAAAGCTGTTGTGTATACACCCTCCCTCTTCCATTTTATCTCCCAACTGATAGGATATGTAGGGGGCTGAGACAGCCAGTGTTCCTCACAGAAACAGAGATCAGTTCAGAGCCCAAGGCACTGGCAGCGAAGGCGTGTGTATCCCAGGCCCAGGAGTGAGCTGGGTGGCAGTCAGGGAGGCCTGGGGGAGTGGCCTGGTGACCTCTGAATTCTCTCCCTTCTCTGTCAATGCCACAGCTTCCTGGCTAAGGCTCTGTCCAGGGCTGTGTGCCCAGGCCCTGAGGCTGTCACTCCTGTGGCCTTTCTGGCAGGCCCTCTGCCTTCAGCTTTTCTGAGGGTCACACAGGGCCCTACTCTCTTGGAATTTTGTCACAAGAAGTATTCTAACTTGGGGTCTAAGTAGTTTCCAAGATGGGTTCCTGGTGTTTGATGGTTTCAGTCATTCACTGCTGGGGTGTTGGTCCCTGAATAATGGGAGCCACAGGGCTGGGGATGGTGGTGGTGGAGACAAGCCCTTCCTAGGGTGTCAAACTGTAGCGGTAAGATCTGCATCCTTCTCTCGTGGTGGGGGGTGGGTTAATGGGCCAGAGGTGCTGGCTTAGCAGGCCAGAGACCAGGCCCCATCAGTAAGTGAACCACTTAGGGCAGGGAACATGATTTCTGTCCTGTCTGCCCTATAAGATCGTTATTAGGATCAAATGAAATTGTAGGTATGAAAGTGATTTGCACATTGTACAGGGCTATGTTGACACAATATTACCATTGCTTTTTCTGTAGCGCCTAGCTTTATTAGTTTGTTCCCAAATATTTTTGAACCTTTACCTTGTGCCAGGCTCTGAGGTGGGCACAGGGGCATATAATGTTGAATAAACACATTCCCTCCCCTTATAGCTCATGGACCAATATAAGGAAAAGACAAAAAGCAGGTAATTGCAATTTAGAGGGTAACAGCTGCAGTAAGGGTGTGGGCAGAGGGTGCAGCAACACAGAAGAGTTCTTGATCTTGCCTTTGAGGGCTGCGGAGGGCTTCCTGGAGGAAGTGACATCTAGGCTAGGGTCTGAGGGATGAAAACAAACATGTAGTCAGTTCTCAGTTAATGTTTGATAAATTAACAAGATAGTTTTAAATTGCTGTGAACTGTCAGAATAACTGCCCCAAGTTTGGTTATCAATTTATAGATAGGAAATTGATTCAGAGAGGTTAAGTGGTTCCTCAGGGAACCCAGGTGCCCCAGTGGTTCCCCAGAGTTAGCACTAGAATCCAAGTTCAAGGCTCAGGATGATTCTCCTGAGCTTGGAAGAGGGGATGATTATTTTGGTTATAGTGACAAGCTGCAGCTGCAGTGACATAGCTGGTGGGGGCATGGGATATGGTGCCCTTCAAAGAGGACAAAAATGTCTTTATAAGACTGGGTTCCTGAAAACAGACTGGGAGTTGGAGACTTCTGTGCAGTAAGTTCACTGAGGATTGCTCTTGGCATCGGTGTCTATGGAGGAGGGCAGAGGAGAAGCTGAACTGGGCTGCTGTCACTTCGAAAGCCTCAGCTGATCTCACAACGGTTGCTGAAGCTGGGATGACCTTTGGAGTTGGGTCGACTTGGGGAGAAGTGGCTGAATTTTATGCCCTCCCATCAACCAGTCACTGCAGTTGGTTTTCCCACAAAAGGAAAGGAAGGTGGCTCTCTTCAGCCTAGAGCATGTTCTGGAGAGGGGCTCCGCTGGGAGCTGTCAGCCACCTACACCACGGGCAGCTGGGGGAATGGTCCTGCCCTCCTGGTGTGGGGCATGAACTCCAGCAGAGACAACACTAGAGGCCTTGGCTGTGAGGCACAGAGTCCCAGGCCTGTGGGAGATTCAGGCCCAGCATCAGCTCAGGGGTTCCCACAGAGTGGACAGAGGGTTTCCAGCAGGTGAACAGAGCTGGGGCAGGAATCTAGGAGGGGGCTCGATGGGGAGGCAGGCAGGCAGTTTCCATGTGGAGGTCTATGCCTCAGCAGGGAATCCTCTGCTCCGGACAGGAGTTCACGGTTAGAGTGCAGGTCTTTGCTGGAGCAGGGCAGGCTAGTGAACGTCAGAGTGGTATCCTGTCCAGGAGCTGCCCCAAGAGGGTTTTCAGCTCCCTGGAGTTGGGGCTCAGAGGGTGATGAAGGCTTAGCTTCATGAAAAGCTTGGTGTCTGGATAGGCTGGGTAACATGGGCACTGACACCACTCTTCCTTCATCAAGGAAGAGTCTTCAGGGTCCCGAATCCAACTGCTTCAAGGGCGAGCTAATTTGGCTGCTGCTCCCGCCATAGCTGTCTCCATGGATACATTTCAAGCCTCAGTCTGGTCATCTTCAAAAGCATCAAAGGCAGCAAACCCCATCCATGCATAATCTTTTGTTATAGCCCCACAAACAGCTTTTGTTATAACCCTTCCCCCACCTCTCTCCCCACATCCTCCAAACCAAAGAAACCGGCTTCAGTATGGCACAGTCCTCTAGCAAAAGAAGCATTCGACTTTTTCTGGAAGTTGAAAGACCTGCATTTGAAGCCCAGCCTTGGCATTTGTAAAATGCAGATAGTAACATCTAAAGCACAGAGTTGTTGTAAGGATTCAGTGAGATAAATGGATCTGAAAATGCACAGCACATTGTCTGGCCCGTGGTGGGTCTTCATGAAATGTTTGTCTTTCCTTTCTCTGTATTTATCAGTTGGGCAACTTAGGAATCACATCCCTCCAGTAGCACTCAAGTCTCTGTACCATGTCTCCTTGAGTGTTACACGCACTCAATACAGAATAAGCTCTCCTTGATGTCCCTGTACTCTCCCTGATGGCAAACACCAAGTCCCATGATTGCAGCCTCATAGGGTGTCTCTTGACTGTTCTTTTTTCTGACTCCCTAGTTAGGAAGGAACCAGTTATAGGGACCTGAAGGCAAGTAGGCCAGTCTTTTTCCTCCCTCGTCAAGGCCAGGCCTTTGCTAGGAGCAGGCAGAGGCACACAGGGCGGGGAAGCTCCTTGCCTCTGGAGAGTCTGTTCCAGCAGATGGCTCTGCTGCAGCTCTGCTTAAGAGGTTAATGGACACCAGATGTCTCGTCAGGCAAGTTTTCATTTTCTCCTGGAACCACTTAATTTGGCTGAACATCTGCCCTGGCATCCAGCCTTTTCTATCACCTGAGCTTCAACCCTGGGTGAGTGGCCAGTGCGGAGGAGCTTACAGTCCCTTTTCCTCATCTGGGGTCTTGGGGGCCGAGGATACCAGCCTGATTTGTGGGAGTTAAAGATGGTGGTTGAGAGGGCAAGACTGGGGCCTGGTTGGCTTCTGTCACTGTCCTTCATGTCTGGTCTGTTGTCACTGAGCCTTCCTATTGGAAAATCAATATTAAGCCAACAAAATGGTGTGTGCCTGATTGGGGAATATATCCATCTGGACCAGCATTGGCTGGCTGTCAAGGGCAGAGGGAGGCCTCTGGAATTGGCTTGAGGGAGGTGCCAACATGCTCACCCTCCTCTGCTCCAGGGCCTCCCTGGGTGCATTTCCAAACCACTGGCAGCTGATCATCTTGGGGTAGTCGTGACTTGAGTTTTGTTTGGAAAGTGCCATTCTATTACTGGTACTGCTGGTTTTTAAATGTGTCAGCATGGTCTAAGGACCTTAGTAAGCTGTAGATTGCTGGGTCCCACCATGGAATTTAGTACGTCTGTGGTGGAGCCTGGGAATTTGCATTTGAAGCAAGTACCCCAGGTAATATTGATGTATGTGGTTTTTCCACTACAAAGAACAATACTGCCTAGAACCCTGTCTTTCTGGGATCTGGAAATTTCTTCTGCTTTCTATCCCAGGGAGGCACATATGCATTCATGGTCTTTCTTCCTTGCCTGGGAAACTACTCAGCCAGTAAGACCCAGGTCAGAAGTGACTTCAGCTGTGAGACTTTTTCAGCCCACAATTACTTGCTTCCTCTTTATTGCTTCCATAACATTTTGCAGGCACTTTAATAGGATGGCACTATTCATGTTTACTGTGGTCTTTGGTGTGCTCCTTTGGGGCTGGGAGCACGTCTTTTTCATCTTTCTGTTTGTCCTAGAATATAGCAAAATAGCACGTCATAGGCCCAATAAATACGTATTGAGTGAATGAAAGAATCCTTGTCCAACCCCCTAAATATTAATAACATGCACTTATAGTATATAGGATCTTTCTAAACTTTATTCAAATAAAACAATTTTAGTTTTGATAATATAGCTTATTTATCTTAAAAACAAAGTATATTGGTGACATTTAAAGGACACATACTTTTTCTTTTTACAGCTCATGGTCCTAGTCCTCATGGGACACAGTTTACCTTCTTCCTGGCTGTAGTTATTTTCCCCCATAAGCACACAAGTGATGCCTTGCATACAGCCTACATATTGTCAGCCTCTCCTTTAATCAGCTTGCTTTTTAAATGCCATTTTCCTGGTTACCAGCCAACCTGCAGATTGATAGTGTGTCTTGCAATTCATAAGGCCTTTCTGAAGGCTTGGTTTTTTTTTTTCTTAAGCATTTTACTGGTTTTTCATTTCTTCTTTGTCATTGTTCCTTATTTAAGAGCTCAATGGTATCTGTCTCAATGGCAGATTTCCAGGGGACAGAGACCAAGTTTTTGTAAATCTTTTTGGATGGGGCTTGGCATGTCAAGTAATAATGAATAATTGTAGAGTGCTCATATAGTTTATAAAGCACTTTCCCATCAGCCATGCTTTGATTTAGAGAATACGATTGTTTCCCCTTTAGGGACTCGATAACTAGGAAGAGACACAGCCAAAATTTGAATGCAGTTCTTTAAATCCCATGCTCTCAAAAATGATCACTGCAGCACTATTTATAACAAAAACAAACAAAAGCAGAACCTATATAATATTGTTACAACTTTTTGATGGAATATTATACAGTCATAAGAAATGAGGCCTCTGGAGGTAATGGAGCCACATGGAAAATATTGTCACAGCAGTCGTATAAAGTGAACAGAGAAAAAAAACAAAGGACATTGGAAACTATTTGATTGGTGGGGGAGGTAAAATGCCATGGCTTAAAAAGAAATCTCAATCAGCGTTGCTACCACATTGGTGTGACTGAAAAACAGGAATACAAAACCGAACCCCCCACCCTGGCTTCTGCCAGTACACATTTGCATTTATGAATGCTTCTGAGGTGCTGATGAAGTGAGAACAACTTTCAGCTGGAGCAGAGAGGTAGCGCATGTGAGTGAGTCGCGGGAGTGTGGTCTGATGCAGATGATTAAGCCCATTGCAAATGCGGAATTAAGTAACTCTGATAACGGAGCCCTTGAGCATCCTTCTTGGAGATTAAACCTTTCAGGCTTTTAGCAGCTGAGAGGTGCTGGGGATTGGAGATAGCTGGCTTAGAAAGGATGGGAAGTGGGGCAGATATTGGATGGGGAAAGGAAGGAAAATGCACCATATTCAGGTTAGGGTTCTGTTCTGAAATTGGCTGTTGCTGCGAGAAGTGCTGGAAAATGGCCCATTATCTGGAGTGAGAGGACAGTGTGCCTGCTTGCTGCGCCTCTTTCGCTTGCTTGCCTTCCAGCAGGCTGGGGTTTTAATTTTCTGTGCTGGTCTATTCCTCTAGTTTGTGTATGAGTTTTCATTCTTGTTTGGTGGCTGAGCCTGTTTTACATGTGAATGCCCTTTAGAAGAAAGGGCGGTCATAGCGTCGTTTGCTGGGGAGAGAAAGGAGAGGCCTCTGGGTCCTGCAGCCTTTTCCTTGCACCTATTGACTGATTCATCTCGTGCATACATAGTGTGCACCTTTCTTGTGCTAGACACGAGGCCAGGTGCTGGGAGTAGACAGACATGGTCTTTGCCTTCATGGAGCTTACAGTTAAACAGTGGTTGCTCAGGACTGGATACATAATTTACAGGGCCCTGTACAAAATGAAAATGTAAAACCTCTTTTCAAAAATGAAGAGTTTCAAGGCAGTGCTAGTAGAGCACCAAACCAAGCACTGGCTACTGAGTGCTGGGTAGACTGTAAGCCCAGGAAGCTGGTCCTGTGGTTTCTTTAGGGCACCTTGGTATAAGGAGAGGGAGTTATTCCTTCCTTATTACTCCAGTCTTCCTTATCACTGGGTGTGGGAATTGAGCAGCCTCTGAAGAAGAGGGTGTCTTCCTTGACTCAGTAGGCCTATGTAGAGAAATGATAGAACACAGATAAAAGGCAAGAGAAATATTAAATAAATACTGGTTGCCTGAGACATGTGGTTAAGGCCATGTAGACATGTAAAGAATGTTCTACTTTTTTTGAAACATCTGAACATAAATCAGATGTCATGACAGAAACCTTATCATCCAACATCTTGTCCCATGGAGCAAACAGGCTGTGACCAGTCTAATTGTTACAGGCTTGAAAGACAGTCTCTGTAGAAAGGCCTATGTCCTGTTTGGTAACACAGTTTACCAGTTTCTATAAAGCAACAGACAGCCTACCTGAAAGTAATAATGAAATGAAGAGTAACTATAATAGGATAGTTTTTGTATTTCCCAAATATTCTCTGGAATATTATTTTAAAGAAAGAGATTCTACCTAAATTGGGTAATTTGACAAATAAGTTTTGGAAAGACTGCATGCTCTATTCCCTCTTGGAGATGTACAATTAATATTAAAGTCCCAGGGCTGTGAAGGAAGCCCTTTAAACTTTTACCACAATTTTATTTGATTATGACACTTTTTTTTTAGAAAATAATAACTAATAACAATGTAGTTAGAGAACAGGGATTCTGAAGCATTAGCTTTGGGAAATGCCGGTGATGTACTTCTAAACTGCTAAGATGCATGACCTGGGATCACAGGATCTGGGTTTCAGAGCCACTTAGAACTATGGGCAAGTTACATGGTTTTTTGGAATCTGTCGCCAAGTCTGTTAAATAATAATACCCACATCACACAGTTGTGTGGTTTAAATGAGGCACTACATTTAGTTTAAATGAGACACTGCAAAATGAGAAGAAACATTTTGCAAACTGTGAAGTTGTCAAGCAAAATGTTTAGTGATTATTGAACTGATATTGAAATAAACAAGAACTATTATCTCTATTTGAAAGTGGGCAAACTGAGACCTGGAGCGATTAAGAAAGGAGGCTGGAGTCCATAGCCATTTTGTGGCAGAGCCAATTTCACAATTTTATAACAACTTTGGGTGTAGATTTTAGTTTGGAAAACAGGCCACCTCTTTGACAGGCATGTCCCATGGAACAGCTAGAGGCAGAGGCTGGCATCAAAATGCCAACTTTTCTTTCCTTTCTAGCATTGACATCTGATGACAGCAGAACGATGAATTCAAGGTGACAGATTTCTAGAGGATTTGTGTCCTCTTTAGGCTCGTACACTCTGTCATCTATACGAATCCCTTTTCTATCCTGAAAACCGTCACTGAGGCTGACTTAAAAAGGAAAGTGGCTTTTCTTGTCATGAGTGAAAAAGAACCTGGTATGTTCTCTGTTGTGTATCTTTGAATGGGGAGGACAAAAACTTTGGAGAGGTGTGTTTTACAAAAGAATACATTGTTTTTCTTCCTTCTTTAAAATGGAGTGAAAAATGTAGAAATGGGAATTAGAAGACCTGAGTTTTAATCCTCTTTCTGCATCTAACTGGCTGCATGACCTTTGGCTGTTCCCTTACTCTATCTGGGTGCAATTTTGCTGTCTTAAAATAAGAGTATTGGATTAGTTTGCAAAATTTAGGGTTTTGTGTCTTATCTTTTCAATTTTCCGTATTTATGTCACCTTTATTGTCTTCTGCATAGTTTTCTTTAAACTGATCCATCTATTCTGTACAAACTATTTTGGAGGGAAATGTTATATACTTCGGCAAATAAAAAGCATCAATGCTATATATTGGAGGTATAAAGACAAAAGAAAGGATGGTTCAGAGGGTATGTTTTTGTTATGCATATTTTGCCACAATTAAAATATTAAAAACAAAACAAAAACAAGAGTAAAGAAAACATAAAACACAACTATTAAAATAAATATTATTACGTTTTTACAACTCAAAGCTTTCATCCATCAGTGGCAGTAGGTGATCCGAAGATGACCTTCTGGCTCCAAAGGTTTTGGTACAGCTGATGTTTCTAGTAGAAACTAGGACACCATGCTGCCCTTGCCAGAGAGCCACACATCTTTCTTAATCACACCGTAGCCATGGAAACGCCCCCTCCTCCAACTTTGGCAGTCCTTAATGGGTGGTCCCCAGGGCTCATGGCTTGTCTCTAGGAAAACCCCATCCCGCCTGGCAGACGGACCTGTCAAATGCATGGTTGTTGGTTTCACGTGGATTAAATGCTGTCTCCATCTGGAGAGTTCCTGATTTTCATTTCCAGATCAAAATCTTACCCACTCTTTTGATCCCAACTCCTGCAGAAAGCTTCCCTGGATCCCTCCAAAGCCACAGTGATCTTTTCTACTTTCTCCCTAAATTTTTACTCTGTACAATATTTTAGGTTGGGTTCTTTTCTTTGTTGTTGTTGTTGTTTTTTTCTGGAGACAGCGTCTTGCTCTGTCACCCAGGTTGGAATGCAGTGTTGTGCTCATGGCTCACCGCAGCCTCAACTTCTTGGGCTCAAGTGATCATCTTGTCTCAGCCTCACGAGTAGCAGGGACTGCAGGGGCACACCAGCACTCCTGGATAATTTTTTTTTACTTTTTTAAGAGATGGGTCTTGCTGTGTTGCCCAGGCTGGTCTTGAACTCCTGAGCCCAAGTGATCTTCCACCTTGGCCTCCCAAAGTCCTGGGAATACAGGTGTGAGCCACCATGCATGGCTTAGGTTGAGTTTTTTAGAAGTAGAGCCTGAGGCTGGGCACAGTAGCTCATGCCTATAATCCCAGCACTTTGGGTGGCCAACGTGGGTGGATTATCTGAGGTCAGGAGTTTGAGACCAACCTGGCCAGCATTGTGAAACCCTGTCGCTACTAAAAATATGAAAAATTAGCTGGGTGTGGTGATGGGTGCCTGTAATCCCAGCTACTTGGGAGGCTGAGGCAGGAGAATTGCTTGAACCCAGGAGGTGGAGGTTGCAGTGAGCTGAGATCCCACTATTGCCTTCCAGCTTGGGCAACAAGAGCGAAACTCCATCTCAAAAAAAAAAAAAGTAAAGCTTGAGACGGGGCCTTGGGTGCATGCTGTTTATTAGTGTGTACTTCCGGAAATATCTGTGAGGAAGTGGGAACAGAAGGATGGGGAAGAGAGGAAGCTGAGGGAGGAAGTGGCCTCAGGCAAGTCTACTCTGGGCCTGATCCATGGGAGTTCTGGGATTAATTACACCACAAGTTGTTCCTTACCCCTAGATGGGATGAACAGCTGGGGTTTTGCACCCCCATGTCATCAGTCAGTGGCCTCAGGTGGCAGGGATGGGGTGGGGGGTAAACCAGTGGTGTGCTGGACCTGGCCTTTAAGAGCTTACGATGGTCAAGTTTTGAGGAATTTCGTGAGCCACTGTTAATGATTAAATCATATAAAATCATATTTAAGTAAAAAAATGTTAAAACAATGGGAAATACGTATTCAAAAGTCATCACTTTCTAGTTATTTTATTACAGTTTTAAAAAAAATCCGTGCACTTGCAGTTATTTTTGTATTGGATCTTTATGGTGGAAATACTATGTGTTGGAGAGCTATGTGTGTCTCTTCACAACTCCACCTTTGGTGATGTCTTGTTTGGAGTTGGCTATGGTGGGAATATTTACACCAGAGGAAGTGGCAAATACTCAAGCCAGGGCTCCCCTGACCCCACCAGAAAGTGGCTGCTAAACATTTGCCAACACAGCATTGGGTGTAATCTCCCTCATCAGCTGGGTGTGGGGGCGGTGGGGGTGGCAATTCTCCAGAGGATGGGGCAGCTGTGAGCCACCGGCAGCCACCACTCAGAGCAGCCAAGGGATGGTACGTGGCCTGGGTACGGGGATCTGGACAGGGCACAGTGTTCTCTATGGCAAGTTGTTTGAAATTTTCTTCATATCCTGACTTGTGGCGTCCTTTCATTCTGTTTTTATACATTTCTGTGGAGAGGAAAGAACAATTGAAGTCTGGAACCCTGGTTCTAGTGTTGACTTTGCCGCTATCTTGCTGTGTGACTTTGGGAGAAGGTCATTTTATATCTCTGTTTTCTCACCCATGAAAATAAGAGATCAGATGACCTCTTAGGAGGCTTTCAGCCCAGCACAGCCTCAGACTATGTGATCCTCTCAGCCCACTTGAGTTAGGAGTGTGAGTATAGAAATCATGTCTTGCTATACTACCTGCAGACCCAGCACGTGAAACTTTCCTCCTTGATCTCCAGACTTAGAGACCCAGTAGTAAAAATAGATAACATTTATTGAGCACTTACTGAATAGAAGACATTTTAGATCTTAGCTCATCTAATCCATATCTTAACCTTATCACATAGGTATTTTTCTATTTTATAGATGAGAAAACTGAGGCTCAGAAATATGAAATTACTTATTCAGTCACACAGCTGTAAATGGCCCATTTGGGATTCTAGCCCCAGTTGGCTTGTGCTGTCAACCATTTTCCATATTACCCTATTGGAAAAGGATTTAGAAGAGGCTCTTGCTACATCAGGGTCCCCATGTGAGATCTAGAGATTGCTTGTTTTCCTCCCCGCTTCTACCTATTCTCTGTCTTGCTCACTGTCAGTTCTCTTTCTTCTGGGTAGAATGGGTTTTACAAGGCCCCTCTGCAGCTCAGGCCTTTGTAACTGTTGAATAGGCAAATGAAGGAGGAAGGCTCCGAGGATGGAAGCCAGCTGTGCACTTGGCTGATGGTTTGGGATGCGCAGAGGTGGGATGGGGCGGGTGAGCAATGGAAGGCTGCTAATGAGCATTTCCCAGTGATGCCTCTGAGGTTGTTGGAGTCACCACATCACAGCCAGGATTTGGCCTTAGGCTTAGTGACAGGTTGGATCACCTTCACTCAGAAGGCATGGCCACTCTTTGTGATGTCTGGTCTGTGGTGTGGAGGGACAGCAGCTGACATGGACTCTTCACACCTGGAAATGTGTAAAGTGCAGCTTAGCCCCAGGCCAAGGGGGGATTTTCTGTGCAGCTAACAGAGCCTTTGTTTCTTATGATCTCATTCAACCCTGCCTCCAGTCCCCACCCAGCATCACAAGGATCTTAGTCCCACCTCCCCAGGGTCTGTCCCAGGACCGTCCCCACCCTTGGTGTTTGAAACCTCCTTGTATAGCTGTGGTTTATTTAGGCCTCTGCCACCCACCTGGGCATCTCCTCCTCCTGGATCCCCATTTCACAGAAGGTGCTGATGGCTTTCTTGTGATTCTGCCAGCAGAAAAATTGAGGTCAAGGAGATCGGCCAAGCACACCTTTCCATGGCTTTTAAGGAGGAGCAATCAGTTAGTGATCACTGCGGGCAGAGGGCTGAAGGGATGGCTTCAAGGAGAAAAAAAAGAGCAATCTGATGGTTCCTGAATTGTAGAAACAAATACAGTGAGAGCAGCCAGGCTGGGCTTGGGCGTCAGAACCTCTCCCCAGCTCCCGAACGTCAGCTTCCTCACTCAGGATTTCTCACTTCAGTGACTGGCTCCATCATCCCTCCAATTGCCCAGGCCAGAAATCTAGGAGTCGTCCTTAACTTGCCTCCCTCACCCCAGAGTCTAATTGTCTGGCAAGTCTTGTTGCATCTATTTTCAGTCTCTTGAGTTCAATCCTTTACTGTGGCCACTGCCCACTACCAGGGATGCCCCAGCTCTTACGTGGACTGGTTCAGCTCTCTCCTCCCAGGTCTTGGTCTCCCTGCTTCAGCTCTGCTCCCCCAGCTCCCTCATTCATTCCCCCCTGCAGTCCAAAGTGTCTTCTAGAAGTGTACATTTGGCCTTGTCATGCCAGCTCCAGGTTAGAGCCTGGAGTTACTGTAAAGATTACCTCCAGGGTGAAGTTCAGACTCATTAGCTTCCAGGAAAAGCTCTTCTTGCCCTGTTCCTGTTTGACTCTCTATGATGGGGGTCCCAAGACTACCTTAGGTTTGATGGTTCACTTGAGGGACTCACAAAAATCAGAAAAGCTGTTATACTCATGGTTATGGTTCATCTCAGCAAAAGGAGACAGATTAGGATTAGCCAAGGAAAAGGGTGTGTAGATCAGGGTCCAGGAAAACACTAGGCATACATTTCCAGTTGTCCTCTCCCAGGGGAGTCACTTGGACAGTGCTGAACTCCTCTAGCAATGATGTGTGACAACACATAGGAAGTATTGCCAACTGGGGAAGCCCAACTGCCCCTTGGTGTCCAGGGTTTTTGTTGGGAGAAGGGGGTCAGTCATGGAGGTATGAGTCACTCGTGACTGACCTTGGCTACTCCGTCTCTATGCAACCCCTGAACCCCTAGAATCAAAATGATAGAGTATGGCCTGCGACGCCAGGCAAACAAAAACAGGCCTTTATCATGAGTGACACTGTTAGCATAAACTATGTGGAGTGGCCCAAAGCCCCAGTGATACAAGATACTCTATTCTACCAGGCATGATATTCCATGGGCTCAGATGTTATCTCCCAGGGGCTGGACAAGGGCCAGTTCTTTCTTTGGAAGGTGCAGAGTTTGAGGACCCCAAAGTGGAGTTAACCCTTTATTGCATACCTCACATCCATGATTCTCTTTGGTATTAGGCCATTCTTATATTGCTGTAAAGGAATACCTGAGACTAGGTGATTTATGAAGAAAAGGAGTTAAAATTGGCTCATGGTTCTTCAGGCTTTACAGGAAGCATGGTGCTGACATCTTCTGGGGAGGCCTTAGGTGGAATCATGGTGGAATTACAATTATGGTGGAAGCTGAAGGTGGAACAGGCATATCACATGGCAAAAACAAGAGTGAAATAAAGTGAGGGGGGAGATGCTACACACTTTTAAATAATTAGATCTCACAAGAATTCACGAGCGTGAGGACAGTACCAAGGGGGATGATTCTAAACCATTCATGAGAAATCCACCCCCATGATCCAATCACCTCTTACCAGGACTCACCTCCAACATTGTAGATTATAGTTTAACATAAGACTTGGACGGGAACACACATTTAAATGATATCATCTCCCATGCATCCCACATTCCAGCCATATTATTTAGCTTGCACTCTTATGACTTTGCCTTTGTACATACTGTTCCTTCTGCCTGGAATTCCCTTCTGCCTCCTCTTCCCTTCTACCTGGAGAGCTCTCACTCATCCCATGTGGAACCTTCCCTGATGCCCCCAGGCAGTCTGAGTTTCCTCCCTCCCGTGCACCTGAGCTACTCTGTCAATGCTTCTTGTCAATTGTGGATTCATCATCCTGTGGACAGGTTCGTGTCTATTTTCCATGCAATAGGAAACACTATTAGCTACTTTTAGCGTGAGAAATGTGCAGTTCATTAAAATGTTTATTTTATGTTTTTCCATGATAACAGCAATACTTGTTCATGGTAGAGAAATTTGGGTAGATACTCCTTTTCGGCTTTTTCTCTCCAATGCTTTCCACATGTGAATCATCATAATCCAGGAGACCATAGTGCCTGGGCCTGGGTTTGCCTCCACAGGGCTGCTGCTGTTCTTCCAATCTCTCTAGGGTTGTGAATGAGGGCTACTCCACACCTGTGTTCTCCCAGCCTCCAGAGACTTGTGGGATGGGCTGGGAGCTGAGGATAGAGTATGGAGGAGGGGGAGGAGAAACTTCTTTTTTTCTTTTGTAGGAAGAAGAGGTGGGGTAGGGATGGAGTAAGGGAAGACTTCCCAAAGAAGTTGACATTTGGGCCAGGACTTGAAGAAACTTTAGGATTTTGCTCAGGGATGGGAGGGAAGAGCTTTCCAGGCCAAGGTCATGGAACAAAGGGGTGACTGGCTGAGCTCAAAGCAGTGGGGCTCCCCTGCCCAAGGGTCCCCAGCCCTAGGAAGTGACATACCACTTGACTTTCCTTTGATCCCACACAGGAGTTGTTTCCAGGGGTCCACCCTTCCTGAGCTGCTGGTCCCAGGTTCTGTTTTAGTCCCAGGGCTCATTTGTTTGTTTGTTTTGTCTTTTGGCTCTGGATGTGTGTGAAATCCTAATTCAGGTACCAGATAGCTGGCCGATTAAAACCTAATGAAACAAAAAGGTGGAGGAAATGTGCACTAAGACAGATGTCAAGTAACCCCAGGTAGCATCAGTGCATGCCAGCTTTAAGCCTATAAATACATCGATGGGCACCTCTTTCTCTTTGGAAACAGCAAGCCCTGGGGATTGGAGCCAGCCAGTGATATTCCAGTATATGACATTTTCAGTTTTAGGAAATCTTTTGAGCAAAATGGGACCTTTTGGGGCCAACCTGTCATACTTGAGACCTTGGTGAAACCGATATGTTCATGCCAAGAGCTCAGTGTCCTCTCTGAGTCCTGCTGAATTGCCTGTTCTCATCTCCTGCCTTCAAAGTCACTCACTGCTGTTTCCTGTCACAGTAACTAGGACTTTCCACTCCTTATTCTGCAGCCTTTGACATCACCAGGGCTGAAAAGATCACTGGGCCTTCATGGGGTATTTTTCCAATGCAAATTGACTTTGTATGTGTTGGTGAAATTACCAGAATCTTCCACCGATTGTATGAGGATGTTTCTAGATCCAGTTCTGTTCTTTTCTTGCTGTGTGTCAATCTCTACTTTGTCACTTACTCATCCTGGGATATTGGATGGGTTACTTGACTACTCCTGTGTGTCAATTTCATCTGTTAAGTGGGGATGATTTCTCAGTGTTCTGGCAGGGTTAAATGAGATTATATATGAAAAGCACTTAGGACAGTACTTGACACATAGTCAACATTTAGAAATGGTTATAGTATTATGACTGCACTCTTAGATCCATCTCCAGTCTTAAACTCTGGATTATAGGAAAATAGGAGATTCAGGGAGAGCTGGGTTCGAATCTGGGTTCTTTTATCAATTTACTCTGTGACGCTGGGGGTCAATTCTTCCTCAAAGGCCTTAATCTGGCCACAGTAAAAATCACAGATTCAATCAGGAATGACAGAGACGTGAAGGACATGGAACTTCTGGATTTTCACCCATTTCCTACTGGTCCCAAGCATGGGACCCCAAGACTGTTCTGAATATAGCCCTCCAGGCAGCCATTGGATTAGAAGACATTTGAGCTGAAATCTGTTTTCTGTCCCTGGACTACAGGAAGCATAGGGAATGGGGGGGTGCATGGGAGATGATATAGTTTGGATGTATGTCCCTGCACGCATCTTGGATTGAACTAATAGTCTATGATCTTAAATAAAGGGATGGGTAGGGGGAGCCCAATTTTCAGGGTCCACAGATACTTCATCCCCTTCCCATACTTTTCTGCCCATTAAAGATGACAATAGATAAAAACAGACTTCCAGGAGGGACTAGGGACAAACCATTTGACAGAGAATAAGCAGGGGCTTGCCTTACCAGCTGCAACATTTCCTAAACCTGTTTGTCCAGTTCTCTCAGCGTAATATTCAAAAGAGGCCTACTGAAGGTCTGAAAACATCTTATCTCTGACTTTGGATTTGTTTTTAATTTAATTTAGCCAAGGAGCAGAAAGGAGGCAAGATTGACTGGAGCTAAAGGTTTGTAGGAGAAAATCCTGAGTGGACAGGATCACATTATGGTGGCTCCTTCGTGACTGTGATGATATGTCCTCCTCTAAATGGCAGAAGTCTAGAAAAGTGTTTTGTCTTCAATGGAACCTGCAAGAAAAGGACACAGACCCTGTACCAGTCACTGGTCCGATTCCTTTAGCTTCTGTTCTTTCTGTCATCCTTCAGTGAACCCAGTGGTCTGTTTAGGAATACCACCCTTTCTCAAGTTTCCTCGAATTCTTTCTTTAATAGTGTAAAGAGAATTCTTAATGTGAAGAGAATGGGCAGGGGAGCAGGGATCACTAGTTCTTAGGCCAACTTTGCATCTTTTCCTATTTGCATTTATTATCATGCACTAATTATTCACAGAGAGCCTTGCCCTTTGTGGATTCACATTAATTTAGATTGCTTTTGAAAAGCAATCAAGGAGGGAATGAAGTGATCACACATCAAAGGAAAAAAGATATGGCACCAAAGAGAGGCAATATGCTTTGCACAACTGGCCATGTCAGGCTGCTATGTGCTTTCTCCAGCCCGGGAAATATCAGAAAGTCCATCTGAGCTCTCCTGTCCCTGGTGTGGCCCCGTTCATCTCACTTCGTGTCATTCTCTCAGTGAATAGAAGGTGGAGTAGGCATACATGGCAGATGATTGCTGGGTAGAGACACGACTTTTTCCCTTGCTCAGCCTCAGTTTCCTCATCTAGAAAATGAAAAGGTGGATTAGATGATTTTCCATGCTCTTCTCTCTAGGTCTACAACTCTCTCCAAAGTTGTTTTGGAGACCTATAATTGTGTAACATAACAAATGGACACACTAATTACCTGCTCCTAATCCATAAGGTTCTCCTTGCTCAGTCTTCTCTTGGGTATTATTAGAAACAGGAAGGTGAACTAATAGTTCTATATCCCTGTCCTGCTTCAGTTACCCACTGCTATTAATCTTAGTCATGGATTTTTCAGTTGTCAGCCTTTTGTTTTATTTGTATTCATAAAAAAAAACAGGTGTTATTGAAGTGTAATGTACACATAGAAAAATGCACATTTGGTAAGGGTACAGCTAGATCCTTGGTTTTTATGTTCATTGTCTTGTATTCTTTCTCCCCTCACCCCCTCATCCTACTTCCTTCTAATTTGGGATGGGCACAGAAAGGGACTGGACCAGAGTCCCATTCCAAATCTGTTGTTTTCATAGGCTTCTGGCAGAGGGTTGTTTGTGAAATGAGTTTGAGGGATTTGTTGTGAACCTGGTTTCTGTTTCTGCAGTCACTGTTAAGGGTGAAATGAAGATTTGGAGGTGTTCTGAGGGTGTCTCTGATGAGTATAGGTCACATCATATGCGGGCTTGTATGGAACACCCAGGGAGCGAGTGTTTGGTGAAATGAGATGGAGGCTGAGGGTAGGACCCTGGTGGATTGAAGAGGCTGGCAGGGAAAAAGACAGTGGGGCAGGAGAGTGAGGCAGAGCATGTCCTGTCAGCAAAGAGCAACACAGATGAAGCTACAGCGGAGTCTAGATCCATACAAGCCAAGGGGGCTGGCAGTGCCCACCGAGGGGCAGCCAGGAAGAGACAGTGGCTGGCTTCTTAAGCTGCTCTTCTCATGGGGAGAGGCCCAGGGCTGGAAAGGACCACTGGATTTGTGGTTAGGAGGTTGATGAACACTGTGTTTCCTTGAAAAGGAAGAGAGAAAGAAAGGATGTGGAGCACTTAGCACAGCGTCTGGGCGTGGGGTGGTACAGCTCTCCCCAACTTACCCTCAATCACTGGACCGCGGTGATGAAATCCCACCCTGCCCCTTCCTTACTCCACTGACTGTGCTCCCCTTCTCTATGACTTTTCACCGTGGAGGCACATTGCCTTTTAGAAAGATCACCATTAAAACTTTTTGCTGAAGGAAAAGTAAGAATATAGGGAGACTTCACTGCTCACTGGCCATAGAAAGGGCTAATTAACCTTGCTTCGGTGCTGCTGAAATGACAAGCTGTTCCTCTGTAGAACAGCAGATGCCCCCAATGTTTATTTAACAGCAGCATATCGATTGGTAGACTCAAACTAAGTAGATTTCAATAACTGGAAACAAACATCTACCTTGGACTGCCTAAGGACATGGCATGATTATTCCTGGGGTTAGACGTATTATGGCAGGGTTTGGGGAGGGCGGGAGTTGACCTGCTCAAGCTGGTTTGTTCCTTCATCTCACAGTTAGCTGAAGTTCTCTGAAGGCCAGGTTCCCTGTCTCCAAGGTGGGCTAAGTAATACTTCACTGGTGAGTTACATGAGGATTAAACAAGTTTCTGTTTCTCAAGTACTTAGGGTAGTCCTTAGCATGTGGTAGGCATTTCATAAAAGGTGATATTAATAATACGACCAGCAAGCATTTATTGAGCGTCCCAGGTGCTGTTATAGAATGAATAATACAGAACCCCTATTCTTAAGGAGCTGACAGTGTAATAATAAAGAAAGATTTATAATACTCAGGAAGTAGTCACAAGGCAGTGTGATAAATATTGTAATAGAGGGACACTCATAGTACTGTGAGAACGCAGAACGTCAGATTCTCTTTGGGAGAGAAAGACAAGGCTTCCCTGGAGGTTAAGTTAGATCTTGAAGGCAGAAGGCCAGAAAAAAGCCTTCCAGGCCCAGGAGACTCTGAGTCCAAAGGCCACAAGGTTTGAGACAATGTGGTGCTTTTTAAGGTAGCCTAACTAGTGTGTTGTGGCATGAGCGAAACGGGCTTTCACAAATATTTATAACAGTTTGTGAGTTTGAAGGGGTAACACAGTTGGGGAATGCTGAGTTGCTGGGATTGGTTGGTAAGCGGAACTTTCCCAACACTTAGCAAGGTTAGTCTTGCTAACCCTGTGTGCCTGCCCTCTCCCTGCCTCTCCACCGAATCCTCTTGGGAGCATTTGGGGAACAATCAATCTTGGCATCCAAGGCCCATTACGGTCTGTTTCTAATATTTCTTCCCTCTAATCTCATGCATCAAGACTTCTCAGCCAGATGCAGTGGCTCATGCCTGTAATCACAGCACTTTGGGAGGCCGAGTGGGGAGGATCACTTAAGCCCAGATGTTTGAGACCAGCCTGAGCAACATAGTAAGACCCTGTCTCAAAAATAAAAAAATATTAGCCAGGCATCATGCTACCACTTGAGTGGTGCACACCTGTGGTCCCAGCTACTTGGGGAGCTGAAGCAGGAGGATTGATTGAGCCTGGGAGATTGAGGCTGCTATGAGCTATAATCTTGCCACAGTCCTCCAGCCTGGGTGACAGAATGAGACATTATCTCCAAAACAAAAAGAAAGAAGGGAAGAAAGAAAAAACGACTTCTCAACATTTATCCAGTGCAGTGCCCCCTCCCACAAAGGGGTGCCATTACTGTGCCTCACTCCCACAGTCAGTCCAGTTCACAGAGTGCTCCTTCTTCCTCTGAAACCCCTCTTTGACCACTCTAGTCATGATCCTCCCTGCCCCTTCTTGGAACTCAGGGTAGCTAGTGCGAGGGGCTGGAATCTGGCCTCGGCCAAGTTGGTAGGGGATAGAGAAGCTCAATGTGGAAAAGGCCTTGCATGGTGTCCAAGGGCACTCAGCCTGTCCATGTGAGATTGGAATATAGGCAGGCAAAGGGGTCAGCAGTGATTTTGAAACCACAGGTGCTCCAGTTGGTGGATGGAATACTGCCAAGGGGACTCTGTGGCCTATGACCCTTGGGAATCACGTGGGAAGACCCTAGACTGGAGGGAGAGGATGGGAAGAACAAGGTACACTAGGGATGTGACTAATACAACACCCAGTCCAGGGCTTGGGAACAAGGTGGGATCCTGGCTGTTGCACTGAGAGTTACACTGTGGAAGCCACAGGGTGGGGTCCAATCTGATTTATACCTTCTGAGCTGATTTATACCTGGTATGGATGGTTCTAGAGCTGGAGGAGAGGCTCTTGGGAAGAGGGGTGCAAAGGTAAGGAGCCAGGCTGGGCTGGATAACCTCCCTCTTTTCGTCTCTCCTGTAAAGCACCTAGTTCATTCTTAGCCATTTGTTTGACCCTTAGCCTCCAAATGACTTACATTGTGGCCAAGACCTCATGGAACTTCCAAGTGCTCTGCCTAATTCCCATTCTAGCTATAAATTCCTTGAAGGCAGGATCTGTGTCTGCATTTCTAATAATAGTAATGACATTAACAACAACACCCATTTACTGAGCATTTCCTTTGGATGCTAAGAAATTAGATGGATAATTGATTCAATCCTCCTGTTAAAACCTTGAGGTCTACTTATTTATCCCAATTTGACAGATGAAGAAACTGAGGCTCAAAAGACCTTAACACCTGATGTTGAAGATCCCACAGCTAGTAACTGTTGCAGTTCAGATTCGAATTCAGTCTGAAGCAAAGTCTCTACGCCTAACCCCTGTGCTGTCTGTGAAACAAAATCATTCCGACTCATTGAAGCAGGTTTGTTAAAGATCATAACTGTGCTGGGCAGCACCGTGCTCCTTCCTTGCCATGGCCTCTGGCTTCACCTTGCCCAATATTAATTGACTGATTGATTCAGGGAGGAAGTCGAGGGTGTGGGCAGTGCAGGGACACCTGGCTTGGTGCCGTTTGCTTCCTTAAGCCCCTTGACAGAGGGGACTCCTGAGAGCAGATGGAAATGTCTGCAGGGAGTATTTCTTTCAAAGGGCCCCCAAAAGCATTCTGCCTAGCAACAAAGAGCCTTTCAGAATGCAGCTCCAAGAGGAGGCGAGGAGCTTGCAAGCTGAGAACCTGGAAGGGCTGGAGTCACTGCTACATCTGGCTCCACAAAAGAGGCAAGCAGCAGAGGATTGAGTTTCATCTCAGGGTACAGCTGTGGGGGCTGAGGGGCTGGGGCTGGGGGTTAAGGCCGGGGAGACTGAGAAGGTCTTTAGGTGAACAGTACAGTGTGTGTGTGTGTGTATGTGATAGCAAATTTGTGTTTTGGTACTATATATAACACAACCATGTGGAAGGATATGTTCAGCTAGTTTCCTAGGGAGCTGTGTGTTCTTAATTAAGATTAGCTTTAAATTATAAAAGCAATGCATGCTTGCTATAAAAATTCAAATATTCTAGAGGTATATAAAGTAAAAATGGAAAGCCTTTGCCATCTACTCAGAGTAAGCACTGTTATTATTGTACTGTGTATTCTCCTAGACTCGTGTGTGTGTACAATGTTTTATATATGCATAATTAAACATCTGTATAATAGATATGCAATCATAATGACTAGATTTTCTTGAATGCTTACTATATGCCAGGCTCTATAATAAGTGCCAGATATTCTATGTTTTCATGACCTCATTTAATTCTTGCATCTCTGTGAAGTTAGATATTGTATACATTTTTAATCTGCTTTCAAAGGGAGACGGATGTGAGACTCAGTAAGGTGCAAACGTGGAAGCAGTGTTTGACCCAGGCACTGTGGCTGCACCGTGTCCACTTTTCCCTGCCAGCCCTGTGCCTGCTGTTTATGACAATGTGGCATCAGATCAGCTGTTTTTGCAACTTGGCCATTTTCCTGGTCCCTTCCTGGGCCTCTTCCTTTCTCGGGTTCCAGACGATGGCTCTTCCCTCTGTTCAATGAGTCTGATAATGCCAAAGCATTAAGGACTGATAGTCACTGAGTGAGTTTGGGACACAGAAGAATGTTTCCCCAGAGATCCTGGGAACCTGTGAATGTTATTTCACACCACAAAAAGGACTTTGCAGATATAATTAAAATCTCTGGGCTGGGCATGGTGGCTCTCGCCTATACTCTCAGCACTTTGGGAGGCTGTGGTGGGAGGATCACTTGAGTCCAGGAGTTTGAGACCAGCTTGGGCAACACAGTGAGACCTCCATCTCTATAAACATTTAAAAAAAATTAACCAGACATGGTGGCACATGACTGTAGTCCCAGCTACTTGGGAGGCTAAGGCAGGAGGATCACTTGAGCCTGAGATTTCAAGGCTTCAGTGAGCTGTGATTGTGCCACTGTACTCCAGCCTGGGTGATAGAGCAAGACCCTATCTCTATAAAACAAACAAATAAAAAATTTAAAAATTTAGAAATAAATATTTGTATCAGTGTCCCAGGAGTGCTGTAATACAGCATCAAAAACCGGGTGGTTTAAAACCCACAGAAATGTATTATCTTATGGTTTTGGAGGGTGGATGTCTGAAATCCCTGTATCAGGAAGGCCTTGCGCTCCCTGTTGGCCCTGGGGGAGAACCCTTCCGGGCCTTTTCTGGCTTCTGATGTGCCTTGGCTTGTAGATGCCTCACTTTGGTTCCATGGCTGTTTCCCCACTGTGTATCTTCCCATCACCTTCTCTGTGTGCCTCTGTCCAAATTTCCCCTTTATACAAGGATATCAGTCATATTGGATCAGGACCTGCCGTAGTGACCTCATTTTAACTCAATGACTTCTGTAAGAGTCTTTTAATTTTTTACTTTAATTAATTAATTAATTCCCCCAAATTGGTAGGTACTTTCTTTGTTTTTTTGAGACAGGGTTTTGCTCTGTTGCCCAAGTTGGAATACAGTGGTACGATCTTGGCTCATTGCAACCTCTGCCTCCTGAGTTCAAGCGATTCTCACGCCTCAGCCTCCTGAGTAGCTGGGACTACAGGCACGTGCCACCACGCCTGGGTGATTTTTTGTATTTTTAGTAGTGTTGCCCACTTTGGTCTTGAACTCCTGGCCCTCAGTGATCCTCCAACCTCGGCCTCCCAAAGTGCTAGGAGTACAGGTGAGAGCCACCATGCCCAGCACAAAGATTTTAATTATATCTGCAAAATCATTTTTGTTGTGTGAAATAACATCTCCCGGGATCTCTGGGGAGACATTCTTCTGTCTCCCAAACTCACCCAGTGACTATCAGTTCCAATGCTTTGGCATTATCAGACTCACTGAACAGAGGGAAGAGCCGTTGACTGGGAACCTGAGGACGAAGGAGGCCAGGGAAAGAAAATGGCCAAATTTTAGTAGACAGGGTTTCACCATGTTGGCCAGGCTGGTCTTGAACTCCTGGCCTCAAGTGATCCACCCTCCTCAGCCTCCCAAAGTGCTGGGATTACAGGCATGAGTCATCGCTCATGGCCTATGTAAGACCCTTTTTAAAATTAAGGTCACATTCTGAGTTATTGGAATGAGGACTTCAGTCCATCTCTTTGGAGGTTTACAATTCAACCTGTAACAATTTTAAAAGATGGAGATTATCCTGGATTATCTGGGGGGTCCAGTCTAATCACATGAGCCCTTAAAAAACAGATATCTTTCTCTGGTTGGAGGCAGAAGAGTTGGGGCACCAGAAGGGAAAATCAGAAGATCGCAACCCTCCCTAGCTCTGAGATGTCTGGGCCCAGGCACAGATACTGGAGAGGTCTGAGGAGCAGAGGGCACCCCCTGCTGGCGGCTAGCCAGGAAACCTCAGTCCTACAATTGCAAGGAATTTGATTCAGCCACAGCCACAGCCACCATTCATGAAGAAGCAGATTCTTCCTAGAATCTTCCAATAGGAGCTTAGCCTGATAAGACTCTGAGCAAAAAACTCCCTGAGTCAACCTGGACTTCTGAGCCACAGAACGGTGAGATATTAAACTTGTGTTGTATGAGGTAGCTAAGTTGTAGAAATTTGTTTCACCAGCAAGAAAAAACAAATACCATTATCTTCCCATTTGGCTGGCCCTTCAATGCTTTAAACCAAAGAAATGGCCTATGCTGGGAATTTTTTTGGGTCTCATGTTTACCTTCTCAAGTCTTTGAATAATACCACCCACTTGTGCAGCACGTGACACTTCCCGGTGCATTTCTGATTCTCTCAGCAGCCCTGAGAAGTATAGGTATATTATGCTTCTTATTTTACAAAGGAGGAAACCAAAATGTAAAGAAGTGGTTTTGCTTGAGGCTTTACAGAGCTGGGGTTGCAAGCCAGGTGTCCTGCTTCCAAATCACATGCACTTTTTTGCAACTGCCCATGGCTGCCTCTGTGTCTCCAGACATCTGTTGTCTGAACACAATTTCTGTTATCTAGTGGGCTGGGCTTTCTTGTGTGATCACGGGCTTCCCGTTGCTGAGAAATGACCAAGCGAAGCCGGTGGACGATGTACTTGGGATGCCAAGGAGGGACTCGCTGGCATTCACGAGAGGTGCTGGCAGGTGGCTCCTGATGCCATGTTCATCTCAGGTTCTACAGTGGAAATGGGGATCTGCTCTTGGGGCTATATTCAGACAGGATAAAGCTCTCTGGGAGTTGCCCTGGCCGAGGACTGATTCACGGAGGAGATGAAGCCTGAGTGAGAGTTTGAAGAGCACACAGGACTTACAGAGGATGCATGTGTTTGGGTTTCTTATGTGATTGTAGGGTACAGCTTTTGCCCACGCCTACCACTCCAGTTGCTTTGGTGAAACTTGCCCGCAGGAACTGGACCAGACTCGAAGTCAGCCTCTGGGCCTGCCCTCCCCACCCTGCTCCTCGAGTTCATCTTGGTGGTTGAGGGTTCATGATGCGGTAGCCTGCTTCTGCCACCAAAAGAAAAGTGGTGGGAGAGGAGGGGGTAAGGGGAATGCACAGACTGAGAATAACTTCCTCCCAGCCTCGCTTCCTGTGGCTTCCTGCTCACCCCACCATAACTCTTATTAACTCTGTGTCTTTCTGTGGGTGGGAACCAAACAGCCTGTCTTGAGGGCAGCTGTCTGCCTATTAAAAGTTTCCTAGCAATGGCCACTTGTCCTTCCTGAGCCTTGAGTGTCCCCTCCTCAATCTTGTTCCCTGCACTGCTGAGATGACTGACAGTGTGTCCTCCCCGGGCCACACCTCTCTTGGTAGCTGTGAAAGGTGGTAGAAGCCATTCTTTCCCTCCCTTCCTCTGGAATGTTTTGGAGTGCTGTTCAGTTCAGGAGTTCTTTCTAACACATCATGTGTCCCTGCACTGTGCCAAGTGCAATGGGGATGCCCCAGAAGTGTTGGCTAGTAGGCTGCATCTTGGGAGGCAGGGTGGCTCTGTGGAGAGAGAACTCAAGTGTTTACTGGGCACCTGGCCCTGTGCTGGACCTCAGAGACACAGCACTAAACAGGACAGCCCAAAGAGGGTGTGCAAGCCTTGATTCTCCCACTTGGTAGCTGTGTAGCCCTGGGCTGGTCGCTTGCCCTCTGCGTCTTCACAGTCATGTCTTATGAAGGCCAACATCGTGCTTTGGAAGTGTGTTGCAAACTGTAACGTTCTATGGAGGTGATGTTGTTAGGTATTATGCTGTCAGTTGATTCCCTCAGTCTCCTTGTGAGAGAGGCCCGGAAGAACCATTATACCCACTGTACAGAGGAGAAAGCAAAGCCTTCAGGAGAGTGAAGAGCAGAAGCAGGAAGGAGAACTAAATGGTCGACTTCTTGTTGTGACCTTACTCTATTTTATCTGGTGGCTATAGCCACCAGGCACCCATTGGTGATGGCATCTGATGACATTTTCAACATTAGCAGCATTAATAACTAACATTTGCCAGGTGTTTGCTAAGTGCCAAGAACTAAGTTAAACCCTTTGATGCCTATTATTACCTTTACTTTCCAGGTATAAAAAATGGAAACTCAGCAAGGATAAGTAACTTGCTCAAGGTTGCTTTTCTAGGAAGAGGCAGAGCCAGGCTTTGAACTCAGGTATGGCTGATTCCAGAGCCTAGACTGGCAGCCTCGGTGCTACCTGCACATCTCATCCAATTGTGCATCTCAACATAACATGCCTGAAACAGCCAGAAATTATGCAAGAGAGTAGGAAAGGCGTACATTGGCAGGAATCAAGCCCCCCTCAACCCCCAGAGGAGTGACCCAGGCAGCTGGGACTGTGCACCTCAAGAAGAGATGGTGTCCCGAAGCCTGGAGTTACTGGGTGAATGGATCTTGTTTGATGGGCAGGATCGGAAGCTGAGAAGGACAGGGGCTGGTATGGACAGGGGACTTGGGGCAGGAAGGGATCAGGTAAGATGGGCAGGGTCTCAGAGGGCTGTCAGTGCAGCAAGGGAGGTGAAGTTGGTTTGGACAACCATTGCAGCTGTGGCCTGAGGGTTCACTGAGCTGCCCACGTCCCAGCCACAGAAGGAAATTAGTACCCAGAGACATCTCTGGGTCTGGGGTGGAACAAAGATCCTGCCCTATTTGTTTTTCTTTCTGGAGCCTTGAGGTTAGAAGAGGGGCACAGCTGCTTCTCCCTAGAGCCTGGGAGGAGGAGGAAGGAGAAGAAGGGAGGAGTCCAGGCCGTGGGAGGCATTGGGTGTGTCAGTCATGCTGCCAGCCTGCTGCAGGAGCACTGGCCTGGGAGTCCACAGGCCCAGGTGCTATGCAACTGTCTGGCTTTGAAGTTGGATGGTTGAGTCCTCTCTGGGTCTCAGTTTTTCAAACTGTGACTGGAGAGATCTATCAGGAAAAACTGTTGGTTGCAAGTATCAGAAACACAATTCAAACTGGCTGGAATCAGGCATTTATTGGCTCATGTGATTGGAAAATCGAGGGAAAGTTGTAATTATAGGAAGGCCTAGGTCCAGAGGTTCACATGGTACCCTCAGGGATCTGTCTGTCTCCATTTCCCAGTACCACTTTCCTCAGTGATGCCTTCTGTCACAGGTAGCCTCAGTCTTTGAGATCTCCAAGTGACAGCCAGCTGCCTCAGGCTTACCTACTTCTTTTTATTTTAAATTTTTTTTGAGACAGGGTCTGGCTCTGTTGCCCAGGCTGGAGTGCAGTGGCACAATCTCAGCTCACTGCAACCTCTGCCTCCCAGGCTCAAGTGATCCTCCCACCTCGTCCTCCCAAGTAGCTGGGACTACAGGCATGCATCATCACACCCTGCTTATTTTTGTATTTTTAGTAGAGACAGGGTTTCACCATGTTGCCCAGGCTGTTCTCGAACTGCTGGACTCAAGCAATCTACCCACCTCAGCCTCCCAAAGAGCTGGGATTACAGGTGTGAGCCACCACACCCAGCCCCAGGCTTACCTTCTTCAGGTCTACCAACCTGCAGAAGGAGAGCAGCTGCTAATAGTTCCTACAGAACTGTTGGTCCTGCTTCGTCGTGTGTCCATCTCAGGATCTATTCCTATGGCCAGGAGATGCCCTCCTTCTATTGGCCAGACCGGGGTTGCATGGTCTTCCTTAGAGTAGGAGTTTAAGTTAATTCCACAGAGGCCACAAGGAGTAAGAATGGAAGGGGGTGATTTCCACTAAAGAAACACAGAAGTATTGATGCCAGAAAAGAGAGCATAAATATTGGACAGACAAAAACCACAGATGCTCTCCTTGGCACCCAATGGCTGGTCTGGCTATCTTCAAATGAAGCCAGGGACCTGGGCCCCTGACAGCAGAGCTCCTCTCAACTGTATTAGGATCATGGAGCCCTTTGAGTGTACATGAAAATCACAGACTCCCTTCCCAGAAAGGCACATGGGTCAGACTTTGTGGCATGGGCTCTGAGGGGCTGCACCATCTCTCCTGCCTCCTCTGGGTTCCCAGCCAGCTCCACTGGCCTCCTTGCTGCTCCTTGCACTCACAGTGCTTCCTCCTTCCAAAGGGCCTTGAACTTGCTCTCTGACCTAGTTAATGCCTCCCTTTACATATTTTCTAATTGCTCTGTGAACCTCTTCATCCCTATTTCAACTGAAGTTGTAAATTTCTTACAGGATTATTTGGTTAGTATCTGTCTCTCTCACCAGAATGGAGACTCCATAACAGGAGGGACCTGGCTTTGCTTCCTTGTGTGTCCACATCACCTAGTAGAGTGTCTGGCACATAGCTGGTGCCCAATAGTTGGTGGGTGAATATGTGCCCTTGAACACATGATTTTCCCTGCAGTTTTAGTTGCATACACTTTCCTAGAGCCAGTCTCTGAACTTCAGATTAAGAATCTCAGGATTAAAAAAAATAGAAAAATCAATGCATTAGCAGCAAGGCCATGCAAATGAGGACCTCCTGGTCCAGCTTTCCTGACAATCTTGCTACTATTGACTTATGCTGATGTCTTTTAAGAGGTGTTGATATAGCTTGGATATTTGTCCATGCCCAAATCTCATGTTGAAATGTGATCCCCACTGTTGGAGTTAGGGCCTGGTGGGAGGTGCTTGGGTCATGGGAGTAGGATCCCTCAGGAATGGCTTGGCCTATCTCCTTGGTGAGTTCTTGAGATATACAGTTGTTTAAAAGTGTGTGGCTCCTCCCCAACCCCAACTTGCTCATGCTTTTACAATGCAATGCACCTGCTCCCACTTTGCCTTCCGCCATGATTGGAAGCCTCCTGAGGACTCTCCAGAAGCAGATGCTCCCATGCTTCCTGTACGGCCTGCAGAACCATGAGCCAGTTAAGTCTCTTTTCTTATAAATTACCCACCCTCAGGCATTTCTTTATAGCAGTGCAAGAATGGACTAACACAGGAGTCCCATGGACGATTCCTGATGGGTAAAATCTGTGGTCAAATAAATCTGGGGAACGCTGTCTAATCTGTGCTCCTTTTGGAGAGTCACAACATACACTAATAACAGTAATATTTATTTCATACGATCATTACTGTAAGTGCCATTTATGAAGGGTTTTCTACCTGGTGGGTACTTTATGAGGCCCTTCATATGCATTTTCACGCCATCTCATCATAGCCTTGTGTGACGGATGCCATTATCACCCTGTGTTACAGAAGAGAAATGAACATGTGGAGGGATTAAGAATCCCAAGCTACCTTCTAGGAAACTAGATTTGGTGCTCAATCCCTGCAATCTGATGTGTCTATGTACTTTAAGCCCTCAAGAGGTGGAAAATCACGTTTGCTGATAATGGAGCCTTTTTTCCCTCTAAACACATAGAAGCATCCTAAGGACCACACCTGGTTTGGGACATGCTGGTGAAATGTTGATTCCCATCGACTGGGTCTAGAACAGAAAGAATGTAGACCTGGCACAGGCTCAACTCCGCGAATATTTCCTGTACCAGGTGTGGTGCTGGGAGTGCCAAGAATGCAGCACAAAGCTGCATCCTCATTGCCTGGGGGTACTCAGAGCCCCAGCTTTTCTCCATAGCAGACCAGCCTTGCCCTGAGCTGCCCCACCTTGAGGACTCCGCATGTTGGGTCCTCCTGGGATCATCCAGCTGTGTCTTTCCTCAGGAGAATAGGGCTCTGTGTCATGTTCATGATGAGTTCACAGCAGAATGCACATTCATTCTGTAAATGTTTACCCAGGACTTTCTGTGGCCCTGGCTTGTGCTAGGAATTGGGGATACAGAGGCAAATAAAATGCTGTCTCTTTTCCTAGGACACTCATCGTCTAGTGGGGGAGACAGATCAGTGCAGAAGAAACCATAAGAAACCAAAGGACAAGACAGACAAAGTGCCCTGTTAGGGATAGAAACCAGCCTGCTGTGGGAGTTCTGAGAGATGGACCAGTTCTGTCTTTCTTGTTTTAATTAACAAAATTATTTTGGCTTGGGATTTAAGCTCACGCTTAAATGGTGCTGGAACATCTGGCTGACAGGCAAGCCATTGTCAGCCTCCTAGGTGTTTGGCTGACAGGGCAGTGAGGAGTCTGTATTCCTAAGCATCCTGGGGAGTTTTGGGGGAAGAGGGACCGTGGGAATGAGGTGCCTGCTCACCAAGCTCCCTTGGGCTTTGCAGACCACAGCCCAGCAGAGCCTGCATGCACAGAGTGCCATCACCTCCACCCTTGCACACAGTCCTCCCAGTCTGCGGTAGGACACCTTCCTGGTGTCTGCCTTTGCCAAGCTGCTCCTGTTTCTCACGTGAGCCTCAGGAACAAGCCTACGGTTACATTCTGCTGCCCTCAGTTTCCTCCTCTGTCAGCTGTGAGTACTAATTCCTCCTCCCAAGGTGCCTGGGAGGATCAAATGAGATATGAACTCAAATGAGATGAAAAACACGGGGAGAGCTTTGCAAATGTCACGTGTTGTTAAAGACCCAAGGAGTCTCCCTGGAGGAGAAGTAGCAGATTTCAGCCCCCTCACCCCACTAGGGGTGCGACCCCACTTTGGGTGCAAGGTCAGGCGAGGCTGGAATTCTTTCATGGGTCCTGGAACCTTAGTTGACCTCTTGCCTGTGGGTCTTTGCTGGTAGATTCAGTGAGATGATTAATATGAAGCCTTCAGTGCAGTGCCTGCCACAAAGTCGGTGCTTACTAAGTAGTGGTGGCGGTGGCCTTTCTCCCTTCCTTCTGCCCCCAGCCTCCTCCTCTCCTTCCCTACTCCCTCCACCTGGCTTCCTCCCTCCCTGTTTCCTTTCTTCCTTCCTCCCATCTTCACTTCCTCATTTACTCATTTGTTAAACACTTCCCCCCTTTAAAACATTATTTTAATTGTGATTAAAAAACACATAGCAGAAGATGTACCATCTTAACCATTTTAAAATGTACAATTCAGAGGCATTAAATACATCACATTGCTGTGCAGCCATCACCACCGTCTGTCTCTAGAACTCTTTTCAACCTGCAAAACTGAAACTGTACAAGTCAAACAATAACTCCTCATTCCCTCCTTCCCCCAGTCCCTGTCTATGAATCTGGCTCCTCTAGGTACCTCATGTAAGTGGATTCTTACAGGATTTGCCCTTTTGTGACTGGCTTATTTCACTTAGCATACTGGTGCCAAGGTCCATCCATGTGGTAGCGCTCACTATTCTCTTCCTTTTGAAGGCTGAGTTGTGCCCCATTGTGTGCCTAGACTGCATCTGGTTGACCCATCCATCTGTTGATAGACATATGGACTGCTTCTGCCCCGTGGCTATTGTGAATGGTGCTGCTGCAAACACTGGGTACCGATAAGTGCTTTGGGAGCATGACCATGTGCCTGGCACTGTGCTGGGCTGCAGTGGGCATGAACTTGGTCCCCATGGTCTGAGGGTAATGTTAAGAAGCAAACACCAATAGATGTTTACTAAGACACTGCAATGTGTCCTGTGATGGGAAAGAGCAGTGTTTTGGGAGAGAATTATGGCAGGGGTGGAGGTGGGTGGTAGGGATGATGGTCAGGTCTCAGGAAGTGGCCTGAAGAATGGGGAGAAGAGGTGGGCAGACATGGGGAGGGTCCAGGCAGAAGGAACAACGTGCGAAGCCACTGGAGTGCAACAGAGTTGGCAAAATGGAGGGGCTGGTGCTTAGATTGCCGCTTCAGTGCCTCCTCTTCCAGGAAGCAACCTGCCAGCCTCCAGGCCCAGCTCTCCCTGTCATCTTCTCCTCTCTGCTCTTATTCCAGTTCATTCAAACTGCCTCTTTGCTCAGCTGTTTCTCCCACTGGCCAGTGAGTGGCTTAAGTGCAGGAACTGTTTTATGTTTGGCCCTTCCTTGCCTATCTTAGTAGGTGTCGGCGACTCTCAAACAGGTAACTCTCCTGAAGGAGGGCAGTGCTTTCACTGGCAATTCCCCAAGACCATCTAAGCAGGGAGCTTCTTGTCATCTGGGGCCTGCCAGAGTGAGGCACAGCCCCAGCTTTAGGACTTCAGGCTCAACTGTGCGTATGTGGGTGCCGCACAAAGCGCTTGTAAACATCTGTGTGCCGTGCTGCCCCTTTTGGCCTGCTGAAGCTTTCCTGCCCTGTTGCCTCCTAAGCAGGGAGTGTGGGAAGTGCCCAGCTCATAGCTGGGACAGATGTGGCCAAACCTCCCTGCAGTGCAAGCAGCATCCCTGCGCCAGGCCAGCTGACTCCGCTGGCCCTAGTGCACAGTGCTTAGGGGCTTGTGGCTGCGAGCCATGCCCCACCACCTCTCCTGTTTGCCTTGGTAGCTTCCCAGCTTCCTCTCACATGGCTGTTTCTGTTTACTTCTCCCTCTGGCCTCCCTGCGTGCAGCATCCCTGTGCCACCTCGAGTCTCATCTACTGCACTAGACACAGCCTCTGCAATGGCCCCTTATCGGGGCCTCTTTCCAGGGCATATCCTGTCTCTGTCTCTAGCCTGCACTCGCCTCTTTCACTCCCAAGCTCTCTCTATCACTGTGAGTGGAGGATCTGTGCACTTTGTCATTTTAAACCTATGACATTGTATCTGTGGCTCTTCCATCAAGTGCCAAGGAGAGGGCCAGCTCCTGGGGCCAGAAAGGGGTTAGTCCAAAAGTCATGGGTTGGACATTTTACTGTGGCTGGCCCAGAACTTGGCTGGAAACATGAGAGATGGCACATGAGGAGGGACATAGGAGCTGGGAATCCAGGCTCTGAGTGCCTGAGAGGTTTGGGTGAAGGTATTGGTAATGGATTGGATTGTGTCCCTCACCCAAAGATTTTCAAGTCCTAACCCCTGTACTGGTGAATGTGACCTTATTTGGAAATAGCATCTTTACAGAAGTAATCAAGTTAAAATGAGGTAATTTGGGCAGGTGCAGTGGTTCACGCCTGTAATCCCAGCACCTTAGGAGGCTGAGGTGGGTGGATTACTTGAGTCCAGGAGTTCAAGACCAGCCTGGGCGACATGGTTAGACACTGTTTCTACAAAAAATTAGCCATTAGCTGGGCATGGTGGCATGTGCCTGTAGTCCCAGTTACCCAGGAGGCTGAGATGGGAGAATTGCTTGATCCTAGGAGGCGGAGGTTGCAGTGAGGGGAGATTGCACCACTGCATTCCAGCCTGGGCAACAGAATGAGACCCCGTCTCAAAAAAAAAAAGAGGTCATTTGGATAGGTTTTACTCCACTATACCCAACGTCATAAAAAGGGAGAATTGGGACATAGGGGCAGACATGCACAAGGAGACAGCCATGGGAGCATGACACCAGAGATGCAACAGGAGATGAGAAATGCCACAGATTGCAGACAGCCCCCAGAAGCAGGGACAGGGGCATAGAATAGATTCACCTTCACAGCCTTGGAAGGAACCAGCCTCACCAACAAATACCTTGATCTCTTCCGGCCTCCAGAACTGAGGCAATACGTTTTGGTTGCTTAAGCCACCTAGTCCAGGAGGCTGTTGGGGAAGCCCCCGGAAACGAATGCAGTATTTGGATGCCATCAGAGCCTCTTACCTCTGAGTACGGGGGTCAGTGCACTTGAGCTATCTGGTTCCTTCACATCATATTTAGTTTGGACACACAGGGGCTATTTTGAAGCATCCTGCCAAATATTTTAATAAAAAAACTTTTAATAAGACTTTAATAAGAATTTTAATAAGGTTCTGATAAGAAACTTTTGGACGTCCTTCCAAGTCATGTAAAGCCATGAGAGGGATAATAAGACTCATAATCCCACTCTATTTTTATAGAGCTTTCCAGTTCACAGAAAAAGTCCTTCTCATTTATAACCTCACTTGACCCTCAGGGCAATCTTGTGTGGTTAGCACTATAGCCATTCCCATTTAGGAGAGGAGAGAACTGAGGCTTACAGATGTTCCAGAATTGTCTTAAGTGGTAGAGCAGGGGTTTAACACAGGCCTCTGACCCAGCCTCATGCTCTTTCCATGCACTGGAGGCTGCCCCTGGAGCAGATTGGATGGTTCGAGGGCAGCTTGGCCTTTGCCTGTGGCTCGAGGAGTAACATGTTCTCTTCCAGGAGTGAGGGAGAGGGAACATCAGGTTTCCAGGACTTTTTCAGGTTCTTATGGGGCTCTGTGGAGGCTGCTGGGGCCTCAAGGGTTCTTGGGTTCCTCTTCCACAATATTCTATTGTGGGACCAAGGCCCTGAAGGGTCAGGTCATCTATAGCAGGGCACAGCTAGAGGAAGCTGACTGCCCAGGGCAAGGATCGGCACTCATCAGATGCATTTGCTGTCCTGCTGCTGAGGGACAGAACAGGCCTGAATCCCACAGCCCTGCCCTGCCAGCAGGCTGGAGCATGAGGGCAGTGTCTGTCCCAGGCCTTTTTGTGGCTCCCCCAGTGCCGAGACAGTGCTCATTATACACCAGCAAGCGAAGGGCCTTGGGGAGAGGAGCAGTGCTGAGGCTGGAGGGCAGGCCTCTGTGGCATGTGACCCTGGGCATGTGCCCTCACCTCCCTGGGCCTCAGACCCATGCCTGTGAACTGGCTCCATAGAAGCATCTGCCTCACTGGGCGAAGGTGCAGAGGAAAGGATATGCTGGGAGCATTTTGCAATGGTTGAGCTCAGCATCATTCACAATCAGAACCACTGAGAATATCCCCTGAGTCTTCAGGGACCACATGCTAAAACCTCCTCATTTGGAGCCATGAAGACCATTTGAGTGCAACTTCCTAAAAAGTAGCCCACCTCTGCTCAGATCGCCTCTCTTCTGTTGTGTCAGGATGTGAGTCACATTCTTTTGGTGCTGGAGAATTTCTTTCCCCTTGAATCCTCCTGCCCCTATCCCTCTCGCTCCCCGCACTGCCACTCTCAGGCTGTCATATGAGTGTTTTCCATGTAAAAAAACATGGAAAGTTCATTCAAACCAAACACAAAGACAGTGTTACCAAGTCTGAAGTGTATGGAGTCCATTGCACTGACCTGATGCAGGGCTTTGGCAGGCTCAAAAACTTCGTAACTGTCAAAGAGTTTTGGTTTGTGGATTTGAGAGGTGTGAGACTGGGAGCTGTTCGGTCTACAGACATTCACTGACACATCCCACACACCATCACTGTCTAAACGGCAGTGATCAAATCTTCTGTCATTTCTTCTGTGCTTCCTATGGGGTGGTGTCAGGTGCTTGACATAGATTAAATCCTTATTTTGTCCCCTTAACACATGTCAACACAGGCCTGTCTGACTTTGAAGTCCAGACTCTAAGCAGTTAGGTGTACTGTCTCCCAGTTCGAAGAAACTCCAGCCCAGCTCCCTTCATTTTACAGGAGAGGAAACTGAGGCTCAGGAAAGGGGACAGTGACTTGCCTAGAAGGTGGGGCAGGAACCCAGGAACCCTGACTTCCAGGGCTTTTCCCCTAACCCATCCTCCCTTTCAGAAAGCACCGATCTTCCCTCTGTACCAGAGGAGACTAATTTAGTGGTTCTCTAGCAAGCAATAACATTCCAGGTCCTGAAGTAACCTGACGAATGTGGTGGTGGTTAATTCAAAGCCATTGTCAACTTCGCCAGGTGTTGGCCTAATTGACACCAAGTATGGCTACTTTGAGTTTCCCAAGCATTGAGATTTATAAGTTTGGCACCTGGAGGGAATTATTTACTCACTTATCGTGCACTTCAGCTCAGCAGAAGTTCGTAATTAGTAGTTAATAGTGTGGGAACTTCTCACACACTGTTCCTGGAACATGCAATGACATGTAACTCTCTACCTTTGTACATACTGTTCTCAAAGCCTTGAATGGTCTTCTTCCCATGCCCACCTTTTCTCTGCTGGTTGAATTCCTATTCAACTTTCAAGAGCAGTTTTCTCACTCAGGTCCTGCTACCCCTACCTCCAACCCTGGGTATAAACAGATATAATATTTTTATAATCTGCCTCTCCCACCAGACTGTCAACTCCACGAGGTCATGGGCTGTGTCTCATACATAGTGATTACAATAGTACTTACAAAGTGCTTTTTTTGCAGTCAGGCTCTGTGCTAAGCACTTTCTGTGCATCCTCCCTGTTATTATAAGATAGATGCTATTACTATCCTCATTTCCTAGATGAACAGATAGATCCACAGAGAGACTCAGAAACTTGCCCAGGGTTACACAATAGCTGACAGAGCTGGGATTGAAATTAGTGCTACCATGTACAGTTGTGCTGGCTGTGCACTGCACAAGGGTCCACAAGGGTGGAAGGACCAGTTGAGGCTGAAGTCTTGCTCTCACCTGGGTGCAGAGCTGTGACTGTCGAGAGAAAGGGACATCTTCCTCTAACTTCTGCACAGGCACCACGGGGGCTGGCTCCAGGGTTCATGTTCTTAACCACTGCAACATATCAGAATATCAATATGCATATTCATATTGCCAGTCTGTGCCAGTCTGGCTGAGTAGGGGCCCAAAAAATGAATGACAGTGAGATTATGAATCAATAGGTTTTCCCTTTTCTCTCCTCTTTACTCATATCTGCAGGACCAGTTTGTCACTTAACAGCTTACTTGGTTTAAGAAACACATCTTTTAGTTGGCTTGCCTCCAAGCACGGACAAAGAGATGGCTGAAAACCCAGAAAGAGGTCTCCATTTGGAATGTTTTTTATTCTAAGTAATTTCATTCTGCCACCTCTGGGCCTTTGAAAGTTGTTAAGTGGGTGTTAAAAAGCACAGGTGAATGGAAACAAAGGATTCATTCTGAAACCAGCTGTAGGAACTGCACATCCTGCTCATGCATGATGTGCTGGGCTTTGGTTTCAGTGAGGGAGGGCACATATGCACTAGATTCTCCTGCATGGCCTCAGCTCGGGTCCTGAGCGGGGTGGGGTTGCTTCTGACCAATCAGGTGACTTCTGAGCACACTTGGAGCAGTTGACAGCAGAACTGATGGTTGGGCTCCTGCTACTGGCAAAAATGGGGCTTTAAGTGGAAATGTCTGAGTTTCTCCAGATCCAAGCAAAGGACTAGAGAAGGCCTGGGGCCAGCTCTCTTTGATGGACTATTAGGCTAAGTCAAGACTTCATTTTAGTCCTCACTTCTGACTTTGTTTCACTCCTGTTGACAAAGACGTGGTGCCACTTGCTAGTTGTACCCTTGGATGTGTCTCAACCTCTCCAGGTTTCCTTTTACTCCCCTACAGAGTGGGGAGAATGGTACCTCTGCATAGGCTTGTGGTGGGGAGTCAGTGAGCTAATGTCTGTGAGAAAAGCACTTTGTGAATTAGAAAGGGTTGTACAAATGCTGTAACTACCATTATTTGTCATTAGGTGGTTTTACTTGTTCCCTGGAGGTATTTTCTGCTTCTGCGGAGTGTGCTTGGAGGTGGTATTGAGGGAAGAGTAGGGTGGGAAGAAAACAACGAGGCATGCTGAGGACTAAAAGATGTTTAGGCTGGGCTCTTGTGTAGAAGTAGAGAAAATGGTTTTTGCTTTCAGTCTGAAGTGGGATGAGTTGATGGTCTTCAGCAGATGCTGCAGAGTAGAGTTGAGGAGCTGGATTCTCTTCCTGAAGTTGCATCCTGGACATCCAGGGATGTTTCTTAAAACCAGCACATTCCAAGGACAGAGCTAGCCAAAAGGTAGGGGCTTGGGAAAGAAATGCAGGTCCCCACTTCCTACTCCCCCTTCTAGGCGGAGGCAGCCCCCAGAATTCAGCCCCCAGAACTTAGGAGCAAGGTCAGTGTATGGGCCATGGATATGGGCATGTCAGCACATGTGCAAAGTGAGGCACAGGCCTGGGTAGGGCCACTGCAGGGGAATGTAGATGTCAGTAGAGAAGAAGAAGAGAAATGACTCCTGGGGAGCAGCAAGTGTCAAATGTATAAGTACAGAAGGGAACTAGCAGTGGAGAGTGAGAGAGGGAGTGAAGAGGCAATGAGGGGAAACCAACAGATGAGTCAGGGCCTCTGTGTCTTGATCCCAACTGGAATTGTGGGTAGAGTGAGTAGTCAAGGCAAGGCTATGGTGAGGGCAAGTAGGATGAAGGCTGAAGAAACCACTGCAGGACCACCCTCAGCTCTGAGGATCAATCCTCCCCTTCACCTGTCCTAGTTGCTGCCGCAGGTGAGCTTCTGCTGACGGTAGGAGAGTATCATGTCTCTCAAGGCTGCTGGTTTGCAGAAGGATTAAGAGCCCAAGGACTAGAGGTCTCCAGGAGGCTGAAGAACAGGAGAATTGAGTCAGGTAGAAACAGGAATGAGAAGTTGTACCTAGAAAAAGGGGTTTTCCAGTTGAGGATTTCAGAGGTAGGGCAGTTCCTGGGAGTTAAGAAGGTCAGGGTGGGGCCATATGAGTGGCTTCTAAGAAGGGGTGAAATAGAGGACAGTTTGATTAGTGAGGATGAGGAAATGCTCATCAGCATGGATATTGCTATGGCCCTGGATGACCGCAAGAGTGGAAGTCATGAGGAGGGCTGTGTGCTGGCTGCCACGTTTACATTTGCTGTGGCTTGTAGGTCTGTAAATAACGAGGTGTGTGTTAGAATAGAGACACCCCAAAGTACTATGCTTGAATGGGATAGAAGTCGATTTCTCTCTGGCTTAAGCTATCGTGGAGGCTCTGCTTCATGAGGCCATTCAGTGACCTGGTTCCTTCTACATTGTTGCTCTGCCATTTTCTAGAATGTTTCATTCATCTACCTGTTGAGGCTGGGTCACTATCACATCCACTCACATTCCACTGGAAAACTCTTAGTCACATGGACACCCTTAACTGGAAGGGAAGCTGGGGAATTTTTATCCTGGGGGCAGTGATGAGCCCAGCTAAAATTCTATCTTTGTGAACAAAGAGGAGAACCAAATTTGTGGGACCATCTAGCATTGTGGCCCAGATAGCTTTAAACATGAGAAGTCATTCATTCAACAAACATTCTTCTGTGTTAGGTACTGGGGTTACAGAGGTGAAGGAAACAGGCATGATGCCTGCCCTCCTGGAGCTCAGACCTAGTGGGGAAGGTTTAACTGAAGGGTGCGGAGGAGGAAAGGCTATAGATTGAACGCATGAGAGCAGGGAGATGGAGATTTTTCACAGGCAAAGGCTGTGATGGCCATGGTGGTGTCAAGGAAGGCTAGACTTGGGTTTAGGCGGTAGGGTAGAAGATTCATTCATTCACTACTCATTCACTCACTATTGTGTATTCAGCAAGTATTGATTGATGGTGATACAGTGATAAGTGAAAATAGATACAGCACCCCCTCTCATGGGGTTTTCTTCCTCATTAATCAGATAATCACATGTATAAGATGTATGATTACAACCTGAGATAAGTCTCTGAAGGAGCAGATCCGTGAGAGCATTTCACAAGGCATCTGACCTGGCTGAGGGTTCAAGGAAGGACAAATAGTGATTGGAAGCTGAATGGGTGTTAGCCAGGTTAAAGGAGCACTGAAGACCAAGGCAATCGTGCATGCAAAGGCCCTCGGGATGGAGAGACTGAAGAACACAGGTGTGGCTGAGCAGGGTGGAGGTGGCAAGGAGGAGGTGCGTTGGGAGATAAGCAGGGACAAGCACACAAGGCCTTGAGGGTTCTGCTGAAGATTTTGGCATTTCTCTTAAGAACTAACAGAAGTCACAGATGGGTTTTAAGCACGATGGGTGATGTGATCAGAACCCTGAAAAGAGCTAAGCCTGCGAGGCAGTATCTTTGCAGTAGAGCAGAAGAAACAAAGATCAGAAAGGAATTGGAAAGGCTGAGAGAACCGGGAGGCAGGAACGATGCCTTGGTGAGGTTTGTGGCTCACAGGGATGATGAAGGAGGGGAGTGAGGAGCCAAGAAGAGGGACAGGGAAGGGGCTCATGCACTTTTGTCCTTTCTCTGGAGCTGGGTTATGAAGCTTGTGCTGAGGCCTTCCTTGGGAAGGGTTCCATGGCTGCCTGACTTGCTGGCCAGCATGGTGGGCATCTTGCTCCAGCATGGTTCTTTCTCAGACCCAGGTAGCATGATCCTCCCTTCCTGGCAGGAGAAGATGGCAGGAAGATAGGGCTCCACTGAGGGGCCCCTTTTTTCCTCTGAATGTGGTGCTGGAGACTGCCAGGGGACCCAGGCCCTGGGGCATTCTCGTGGCTCAAAGGCCTGACCTTCCCTAGCTAAGCCCAGCTTGCCTCTGCATCCCCTAAGGGAACTGCAGCGCAGGTGCTGGCTCCAAAATATATAGGATCATGGGACCCCACTCACCTGGATACCCAGAGATGGGGCAGGGAAACAGGCTGGGCTGGCACTGGGTTTGTAGCCACAGGGACCCTCCTAAGTGGCTTATTTACCAAGCATGACTTTACGTGTGTTCTTATCTGTAAAAGGAGGATTTCTCTGTGAATCAAAGGTAAGATCACCTAACTGTGAGGTGCAGTATGAACACTGTGGACGCCGACAATAATAGAGACTATCTGAAGTACTGAGTGGCCATGTTATTTACCTGAAATACCTATATTGTGTGACAAGGAAGATGATATGTGTTCAACCAGCAAGGAGATGCTTAGTATGTGCCATATCAGATGACTCTGAGCTGTTTTTCAGAATAACTGTGTGCATCTGTGAGTGTGTGTAAATTTTGTAAAATAGTCTGGGTGGGGCTGAGTGCAGTGGCTCATACCTGTAATCCCAGCACTTTGGGAGGCTGAGGTGGGTGGATCACTTGAGGTCAGGAGTTTAAGACCAGCCTGGCCAACATGGCGAAACCCTGTCTCTGCTGAAAAAACAGAAATTAGCTGGACATGGTGGTACATGCTTGTAGTCCCACCTGGAGGCAGAGGCATGAGAATCACTTGAACCTAGGGGGCAGAGGTTGCGGTGAGCTGAGATCACACCATTGCACTCTTGCCTGGGCAACAGAGTGAGACTCCATCTCAAAATAAACAAATAAATAATAAATAAAAAACATAGTCTGGGTGTTAGGAGATTTGAGGTCCAAGCTCAGCACTAGCAGCAGTTGCTGAGTGACAAGGAGCCATTAGGTCTCCCAGGTTATTATATGATTGACTGTAGTGTTTAAATGCATGAGGTCTTAGAAAAGATCAGCCTCGTTTCATATCCTGCCATACCACTTGCCAGCTATGTGAGTTATAATAACATAGAAAGAATAGTAGTTGCTGGGAGCATTAAAGGAGATGCTGCATCTGAGGAGCTTCATTCAGTGCCTGTGATAGTGGGTGCAAATGGAAACAATGTTACTAAACCCCAACTTCCTCATCTGGAAGGAGTTGAGCAGAGTCTACCCCAGTTGGGACGATGGCAAGGGTTTCCACTGGGAGTGTCAGTGTTTCCTATAGGGATGCTTCTCACCTGTGGGATCCCAGCGTCTCTGACTCACCCCAGCCCTGACTGTGCAGAGGCCCTAATTCTACAACCTGTTGCAGCTCAGGGCATGGAACAGAGATCCTTACAGTGGTTCAGGCCAGGTGATCCCAATATCTGGAAGCCCTTTGGAGTCTGCCTCCTTTTTCCTGTGCACCCTACCTCCTCTGCCCCCTCTGCTTTGACAGCGGCAGCCTTCCAGCTAGGCCTGAGCAACCGCATGGCTTATATTTAGCCCCACTTCAGTGATGAGCCACAGGCCAAGACTGAGGGTGAGGCCAAGGGGCAGCCACATTCAAAACGCCTTCGGTCAAGACCAAAAGCTGAGCAAATGTCAGACCAGTGAAGGGGCCCACAGTCTCTGCTGTTTTTGTGGGAAAACTGGAAAACAATCTTATTTCTTTCTCTTCTGCTTCCTTGGTTGGTTGAACCACCCTGGATGAGGCCCCAGGCCCTGCCACCTTAGCTTGGAGCCGCAGGTTGGAAGTGATCTCTCCCATGAGAGTGGGCGCTGATGCCTGTGTTGGGTTTGGCTCAGACAGACTGGCCCCTGTCATGTGTCTCCATCCCTCTTGATCTCAGCTAGGGATGCTGCTGTAGGCAGCCTGGGCAGACTGAGGCCTGGGCCAGTGATGCTAACAGTAATTGTTCATGTTTATTGAACACTTACTGTGTCCCAGGAATTGTTCTATTTGTATTGGCCCACTTAGTCTTCATAATAACCTAAGAAGTGGGTACGACAACCACCCTCTTTATGGGTGCAGAAAGTGAAGCACAGACAGGGTAAGTAACTTTCTCAAAATCACACAGCTGGTAAGTGGCAGAGCTAAAGCTAGAATTCAGCCTGCCTCCAAATCCCAACCCTCAACCACTGCCAGACACTGCCTCTGCCATACTGGCTTCCCTCTTTGGAGTCATTTACACTATTTCAACTAAACCTCCACACACCCTACAAGATAAGTAGTCTCATTATTCTTCCCTTTTCACAGACATGGAAGCTGAGGCTCAGCGAGGTTAATCACTTGCCCAGGGTCCAGCCATGCTGCTGGGTTCCAGAGCTCATGCTTCTTAGCCTTGCCCACCCTTGGTGCTTCGCCCATGGCCAGCTCCCCCCACCATGTGTGCCCCCACCTGCCAGGTTGTCCTGGAGCCTTTGTCCCTGTATTGGAGGTGTTGTCCTTACTGTGGTTTATCTTGCAGGGCTTAATCCCAGCAACCTGCAAGTGGAACAGAAGGAGCAGGGTTCACTCAGGATTCAAAATTGTTGGCAGCAGGATCCACAGGCAGATGTTGCTCCCAGAGCCCCAAATATTAGGATTGAAACTGCCCATGTACTCCTCAGGGAAGGGGGTTCTTTGCGGTTATCTTTGGGGAAGGTGTGTAAAGGGGGCATCTTAATGTCCCATTCCCTATTTTTGCTTCATCTTTGCATATACTGAGGTTATTTTTATTTATTGAATTGTGGCAAAATAGACATAACATAAAATTTGGCATTTTAACCATTTTAAAGTATGCAGTTCAGTGGCATTAAGCCCGTCCATATTTTTGTGCATCTATCACCTTTATCCATCTCCGGACCCTTTTCTTATTCCCCAACTGATACCCACTCCCCACTTCTCTCAGTCCTGGGCACCCAGCATTTTGCTCTCTGTCTCTATGAACTTAACTACTCTAGGTCCTTCATACAGTATAGAGATACATAGAGTCACACAGTATTTGCCTTTTGTGACTGGCTTATTTCACTTAGCATGTCTTCAGGTTCATTCATGTTGTGGCATATATCAGGATATCCTGTCTTTGAAGGATTAGGACAATTCCACTGTATTGACGTAGCACACCTTGTTCATCCAGTCATCTATCCATGGACACTTGGGTTGCTTCTACCTTTCGGCTATTGTGAATGATGCCATGTTGAGGTTTTGCAAAAGGGTTTGCTTGAAAAAAAAAATTTGGCTGCTAAAAGAAGTTTGAAAACCACTGGCCTGGTCTAGTTGGGGCAGATGGAGACCCAGCCAGCATGAGTGAGGTCCCTGTGCATGAGAAGTAGAGCTGAAACTGCAACCTTTGGATTCGACGTCTAGCACTTTTCTCCCTCTTATTGCTGGTACTGATATTTATCAAAGGAAAGGAGAATGCAAATCTGTCCCGGGCAACTACCCTGGTTTCCCAGAAACCTCTTGGAGCTGCAGAAAGGACTCAATTCAGCATTTATTGAGTGCCCAAGGGAGCCAGTCCAATATGGAGATAGAGCAGGGTTTATATCCTATCTCTGCCTCTTCTCGCTCATGTGACCTTGGACAAGTTGTTTCACTTCTCACAGCTTAGAGGCAAAGTGAAGATCCAATTAGATGAAGCATGTCTGGTGCTTTTTGGTATAGTGTCTGGCACACAGTGCCCAGGAACCAGGAGCTGCCGCTGCATATGAACCACCGTTGGGAATAATGCGATGAGCAAGAGAGGCTCTGACCCATGGGAGTTCTTTTCAGTGCAGCGTATCAGCAGGCATGTGATGTTGATTTGTCCCATTACTGGTGATATTGACATTTATCAGTTGATTAAGGTGGTATCTGCCAGCTTTCTCCTTTGCAAAGTTAATTAACAAGTATTTTGTTCTCATTAATTAATTAGTATTTAATAAGCATTTTGTGGCACTCATTTGAGACTGCATAAATATTCGATTCCTCATCAAACATTCACCCTCTAGTTTTAGCATTATGTTTTGTCAAATGGTGATTTTATAATTCCGTCATTCCTTCTACCTTTATTATTTGGAATTCTACTGCAAGATAGAGCTTCCACCTCTCCTTTATGTGTTTGTTTGTTTATTCATTCATTCATTTATGTTAGCATGGACTTACTATTTTCTATTTTATTCAGTGGTTTATAATCCATTACAATCATTATTGATTTTGGTGCTTAAGTTGTATTTCTCTAAATTTTAAAATGTATGATAAACTTGGGGAACAGTACGTAGCCTAGTCTTATTATTATAAAACATAATATTGAGCACTTTGTGTATGCCAGAAACTGTTCCAAGTCTCTGTTAACCCTTTATATGTATCAATTCTTCACACATATAATATTGATTGCTATGAAATAAATTATTCCAAAACGTACCAGTTTAAAACAACAAACACTTCTTATATGACATAATTTCCATGGGTCAAGAATCAGGAATGGCTTAGTTGGATGGTTCTGGCTCAGGGTTTCCCATGAGCGTATTATCAAGATCTTGCTAGGGCTGCAGTCAGCTAAAGGCTTAACTGGGACTGGAGGAGCAGCCTCCACAATGGTAGACTACAGGGTTGTTGGCTGGAGGCCTGAGTTCCTTGCCACATGGACCTCCCTGTAGGGCTGCCTGAGCATCCTCAAAGCATGGCAGCTGGCTTCCAGATTGAGTGCTCCCTCAGAGAAAGAATAAGGAGAAGTCCACAATGCCTTATGTGACCTAGCCCTAGAAGTCATAACACCATTACCTTTTGTCATATTCTAGTCATTTAGAAGCAAGTCATTAAGTACATCCCACATTTAGGGGGAGATGAAGGATGCTGTTAGGTCCCTTTTAAAGAGAAAAGGTCAAAGAATTTATGGTAGTATTGTAAAACCACCACAACATATATTAACTCTTATTCAGTCTTTAATTTGCACCATAACCCTGTGAGGTAGGTATTACTCCAAGCAATTAAGTGACTTGCCCAAGGCCACAGGTAGCCAGTGGTAACACTAGGATTTGAACCCAGGCAGCCTGGCTCCAGAGCTCACATTCTCAACCACGGCCTCATTTGACAGGGCCTTGAATACTTTTTTGGAAAGCATCCTGAGGCAGGCTGGAGGATGATGGGAGAGGTGAGTGTCCATTCATTCTTAGGTGAGCCTTGCAGGCAGACTCCCTTCCTCCTTCTTCCACCTTCTGCTTTCCATATTTTCATTTTGCAGGTAGGTAGGTAGAGATACACTGTTTATGCCATTATTTTTAAATATGGGCAGGATGGCAGTACTGGCCTCTTCTGGCAAGCACTGGGGAAAGGCTCCATGTGGAGCACCTATAGTTGGGGGAGGCAAAGTGAGACAAGTAGGAGACATGATTCGTACTCTCACAGGCATATTGTCCATTTGGAAGGGAAGAATATAAACACAAAATTATTATTATTTTAACTTTTATTTTAGGTTCTTGGGTACATGTGTGGGCTTGTTATATGGGTAAACTGTGTGTCATGGGGTAAACACAAAATTGTTTAAGACCCAGGTTATGTGTCTTTAATTGTTGAGTGGATATTTAGCCCAGGATCATGTCTTTGTTGTCTTTATCTCTCACTGCTATGGTGGCAAGGGGCCCTGTTGTGCTACTAATTATTTGTTATGTGAAAGACAAATAGATATAATGATGGTCTACAGCGGCCCAGGTGGCAGAGATAAGAAGGAGGTAGGTGGTGAGGCCGAGCGAGCTAGTTGAGGGGAAGGTAAGTGATTTGAAGCATTGGCCCCAGAAGGCAGGTCCTGTCAGGACAGTCAGCAGACATGAAAAGCAAAAGGACATATCATTAGGAATCTACACAGACTGACGAGCACCAAGAAATGGGCCGAGTCCGGGAAGATGCCAGCAGTCAGGAGTCTGGCAGGATTGTGGGTGGTGGGGAGAGTTCTTAGGACAGGCAGGTGTTAGCACCTTGAATCTAAGTGGGCAGGTAAAGAGAGCGATGGCCCCAGGACCCCAGTACAGAACACGAGTTCGAGCCTAGAGCAGATGGCCTTTGACTTTTGGTGCCCTTTGACCTTGTTTGGGCCAGAACTGGTATTAGAGGAGCTCCCTCTCAGGCATGTGAGCAGAGCAGACACTAGGGTGAGTCAGGGAGACTCTTCTCCTCCGGCTGCTGATGAGCTCTGTCAGGGAGGCTTGGAGAGTGGGAGTGCATTTCATTTGGGTCAGATCAGGGCTGTGTTTCCTGCAGGCAGCCGAGGCCTTCCCATGCCTGAGTTATAGGTCATGGTGCAGGTTAGACTGAGGGCTCACTTGCTGTCAAGGGATTTATAGTGTTGAATCCCACAGGAGAGACCCAGACCTACACTGCAAATGGGATCTGAGGAACAGGACAACAGCGTTAGCCTGTCTGAGATTCTGTGCTTTCCCTACTGTGCAAAGAGAGAGAATTGCTTCTTAAATTTCTCTGCAGAGGTGGTTTCAGTGAGTGATTTGAGCCCCGGCTTTGCCACTTTCTGGCTGTGGGACCTGAAGGTGATGTGGGACAATTTCCCATCTGGAACATAGGGATAATGAATACCTATGTCCTGGGGTTTTTTGGAGAATCAGTTCAACCACACAATCGAACACGTTTATTCAAACAGCAAAGTGCTATGTGAACCTCAGGGAATATGACTGTGAAATGAACTCCACTGGTGACAGCTGAAAGGCCTTAATATTGACAATGGACCTATATGTCTAGTCACATTTACAGGGGGCTGTGTGTGAATGAGCAACCACCCTTCTCTGGCTTTTGAGCAAAACCTCAAGGAGAACCTGGCTAATAAGACCTCCAATCTGACTAGAATCCCTCCCCACCCCTGACTGCTTGTAAGGGACCGACTTCTGTAAAAGTATCCTACAGAACCCTCTGAGGTTTGAGTGGACAGTGGAGCCAGAAAGAATCCCTGATTTGGCCACATGGTCTTACCTCAGTAGGAAGCAGCTTTATTCTTGTACATTTTGTTAGAGACCCGAGCACATCCTTAGAGTATGGCTGTGGGGTTGTCATGAAAGCCCTGGTGGGGTCAGCCAGGGGCAGTACTTCTTGATAATACCTGAAAGGGTTATTGTAGGTGGACTTTCAGAGACTACAAAAAGGATTAGGTGAAAAATAACAACAGCTGTTATTCATTGAGTAGTAAAAGAGAAACTTCTGAGGTGAGTCTCCCCTTTAGGAATCTTCCCTTGAGCTGAGAAATAGTCCTCTAGGATTACTTCCTGTGCTACTTCCTGTGTCACATCATTAGTTGTCCCCCTGACTGTAGCAGTTTGTATTTTAACTGTGTGGCATCTACATATGTGTGGGTTGTAGATATATAAGTTGTCCTCAACTGTTTAGCCTGGGTTTCATTTTCCTCTTAGGGTTCTCTTTAATTCCTGGTGTCCCCCAGCAGAGTTTAAAGAAGGCCAGCAGTGTAGTGTCCAAGAGTAGGGACTCTGGGGACAGACGCTACCATTACTCTACCATTACTAACTGGGCCTTGGGCAAGCTACCATTTCCTTTCCATAAAATAAGGACAACAGCATCCTGTTTTAAGGTTGCTAATGTGTGTAAAGTGCTTAGACAGTACCTGTGTATAGTGAACACTCAACAAATACTTGTTGTTATGATTATCTTTAAGTAGCACTTATGGTATTTGATATGGTTTGGCTCTGTGTCCCCACCTTAATCTCATGTGGAATGGTAATTCCCAGTGTTGAAGGGGGACCTGGTGGGAGGTGACTGGATCATGGGGGTGGAGTTCCCCCTTGCTGTTCTCGTGAGAGTGAGTTCTCATGAGATCTGGTTGTCTGAAAGTGTGTAGCACTTCCCCCTTCTTTCTCGTTCTGCTGTCACCATGTGAAGATGTGCTTGCTTCCCCTTCTCCCTTCTGCCATGATTGTAAATTTCTGAAGGCCTCCCCAGCTGTGCCTCTTGTATAACTTGTGAAACTGTGAGTCAGTTACAAATTTTCTTTATAAATGACCCAGTCTCAGGTAGTTCTTTATAGCAATGTGAGAACAGACTAATACAGTATTCATTATGCTCAAGAAAAATATAACCCACTACAAACAGAAACATCTTGAAAGGTTCAGATCGATCCATGGATCCATACTTGGAATATTAAAGAAAACTAGGGTGCTTAGGGGAACAGAGTAGGGTCTTAATAAAATACTTTTACTTATTTGGGAATGAAGCATACAGGGGATGCCCCTTTGAGGTCTAGGCCCTACTCTGCTTGGCTGCCTCCTGTCTGTTGAAATACGTACCCAGGCTTTTCCTCACTGCCTTCATCCTCCCAGAACAAGCCCAAGTCCCTTGGGAAATATGTTACTAGATCTTGCTTACCTGCCAATGCAGTTCTTCCCCACTCCTGAGTCAAAGCCTCAATGCTTAAGGGATAAGACCAAGTGATAGCTTCCCTGGAATACATTAAGGGAAAGCAAATGGATCTTAAAGTGCCCCTTTTGAGAGGAAGAGTCCCCAACCAGGCTTATTACTTGAAATTTGGGGTGGGACTTGGGTTTCTTGACCTGAGAAAGGAGGTTAGAAAAAAAATTCTCTGGACTGATGTCTAAGGCCATGGCAAAGTAATGTACCAACACATTTTTATAGACAGTACCTGGCCAAGCCACCCAGCAACTCAGTGGCAACAACCACAGTGTCCCCAATACCACCATGGGACTTAAGCCCGGAGCTGCCACAGGGTCTGCTTCTGCACTGGGTCCTCTGCTGGGCCAGGAAAAGCCAACTGCAAAATGACAGAGAGCAAGAGAGAGAGAATGGGGGGGGGAGGGAGAGAGAATGCAACAAACATGAAACAAACTTCCTGTTCAATAGAGCAAGACCCTGTCTCAAAACAAACAACACACACACAAAAACCCTCCCGACACCCTCTCAAACTCACTTCTGACCATAAGAATTAAGCAAAAGCTAGTAATTACTTCAAAGTCTGTATTCTGAGGATCCTCCAAGGGCTGAAGAAAGGAATAGCATCTGTAAAAAAGAATAAGAACTAATAAAATAAAAGGCAGGCAGAAACTAAACAAGAACACAGGATATAAAAAGAATCAATTAGAAATCAGGAAATATAGAGTATAGTTTTAGATTTATTACTAAAACCTGAACAGATGACATTGACTTGATACTGGACATAATTGAAGAATTAGTGAATTACAAACCGGTACTGGGGAATTCATTAGAGACCCAACCCAGTGCAATGAATAAAAAATATGAAAAATTAGTAAAGAGACACAGAAAGAAAGATTCCAATATATGCCAAGCAGAGTTACAGAAGAGAATGGAGGGAATGAAGGAGAAGCAATATTTGATAAGATATTGAATGCAGATTTTCCCATAATTGAAGAAAGATGTGAGTTCTGGGATTGAAAAATCACCATGAGTGACAAAAATAAATCTACACCCAGATAGTTTGTAGTGCAACTTCAAAATGCAAACCTCCAAAGACAGACTCTTAAAAGCTCCAGAGAGAAAAGACAAATTACCTACAAAGGGACAACAGCTAGCCTGTCAACATTCCCATCAGCAACAGCCAGCTGCCAGAAAGCCATTAGGAAGAATTCTGAAAATGCTGAGGGAGTCTAACTGTCAGCCAGAACTCCATGCTCAGCTAAACCAGCACTCGGGAGTGAGGATGCTATAAAGCCACTTTCAAATGCACAAAAAGAAGACGCTTTAATACATACCGACGCCTGCTTAAAGAAATACTAAAGGATCAACTTGATCTAGAAGAAAAGTGATTATTGAGGTTAAAAAATAGGATGCAAAAAAAACTCACCTCTGAGCCTGGAGATCGATGATCTATGTTGGTTGCAAATTTATATAACCATTGATTATAAAGAGAACAAAGGAAAAAAGCAAAACTAAACCTTTGTGCAAAAAAAAGTTCTAGAGAAGGCAGTTTCTACTCCCTTTCATTGTTGCAATGCAGGAAGGAAGTTCAGTGTTTCTAGATCACTGCTTTTTTTTTTTTTTTCAAGATAATCCAGAAAGCCAGAGTTTTGTGTGAAATGTTCTGACTTTTGAGAGCTTGCAAGAAAAATTTTTATCACCCCGAGCTCTGCAGCACTTGATATGTTAAATAAAACTTCAGCTGACCGCTCAGCCTGTAGTTGGTGATACTTCATGTCCCTTCGGCTCTCTGGTTTCTATCACATGAACAGGAAAGTCTTCACAGAGGAGGTGGTGCTTGTACTGGGAAATTGAAGGAAGAATGGAATTTAAGTAACTGGAGAGGAGTTGGGTGGGGCCTTGAGACTTAGAGGTAGGAGTGAAGCTGCTGTGTCTTGGGAAACAGTGAACTTGATGGGGGTGGGGCTCAGGAGGGGGCAGCAAGGTGGACTGGGGCTGAGATATTTGAGTCTTGTCCTGTATCCTTGGGCCCTCTCTCCTGTAAGAGCTGGAAGCCAGTCTATTTTGAGTTATGTTGTTTAGCGTCTTACCTCATTCCCCAGGGGCGGTGGTGGTGAAGAAATGAACACTGTTTGGTGATGAGGGTGAGAATGCCAATGAAAAAGGCAAGGAGGAGAAATCAGGGACATCTGGGAGAGTGTGTGGTGTGATGGGATGCATCCCAAGGAGCTACGTCATGTGTCAGCCAGGCCTTTAATTAGAAACAGTGATCTGGAAAGCGGGGCTGCAGTGGGGTAATTCACGTGGATTTCTCAAGAGCTTGGGTCTCAGCTCTTGAATTTTCCTAAATGGCAGTGCTGCAGTGCTCAAAACTGGCTTGGTTTCGTTGAAATCAAATCAGATAAACAAGTGGAGGGGATGTGGGTGGGAGTGCTAGAGGGAAGCTGGATCATGAGTCAGGAGCCCCGGACTGCTGCCCTGTTCTTGCCATCAGCTCCTTCGGAGGCAGATCCCATCTTACAGAGGTTTCGATTCCAAAGTCAGCCTATGTGTCCCCAGTCCCTAAAATTGCCCTTAGACTATAATGCACATGATTTAGTGCATACAACACTATATGGTAACGTGTATGTGTATAATGTATACAATAATATGCTGTAGAGTGCATATAGCAAGATGTATTATTTAAAAGATCTTTTTGTTCACTCTCTTTCCCACCATGTGTATATTTTGATTATGTTTGAGTTAGATGTTCCTACACTGCCACTGCATTGTATGACTTTGAGCATTAAATTAAAAAATCATCCCTTTGGGTCTTAAGAAATTAAAATGACTAACCTAGATAAATACAGGCCCCCGTCCAGCTCAAAATCGTTGACTCTTTCTTTGGCATTGTAGTTGAGTGTCCCTGTTGTAGGAGGCAAGGTAGAGTGTGGGTAAGGACACAGGTTCCATTGTTGAGCAGATTGGGTTCTCATAATTGTGTTTCTCTGGGAAGGTATGTCTCAGGTTCTTTTCTTTATAAATCTGTGAAACAGAGATAGTAGTATTTGCCTTGCAGGGTTGCTATAAGGATTAAATGATCCTTATAAAATGCTAGACTAATGCCTAGCACGTAGTATTTGCTCAGTAAATGTTACCTATTATTATTACTATTGTTATTATTTGCAAAGCACTGTAGTAAGCACTCTTGGGAAATACAAAAGAAGGAGTCATTGCAATTAAAATGGATTTTGCAAAAACCAATACCATCAGTCCAATCAAGACTCACTCATGCTGGCTGAGGTAACAAGGGTTTATTGTAAGGACACAATGTTAGGGCTGTCACGGGTGGGGTTCCGTGCTCCCTGGAAGGTGCTAAGATAGAAATTAGCGTGTGGGGCATTTATTGGAGAGTTTGATTGGGACCAACACCTGTGTAAGCCGGGCAAAGGCAGCAGCACTGGGTAGAGGGAGATGTTGAGCTCTGATATAATCCTAATGAAGGCCTCAGCTGACTCCATGGGGCACTCTGGAACTTGGAGAGGCCCTTCAGACTTGTCCCAAGTTACACAAGTTATTCCCTCATGTCGATCAGTCATGGATGTGGGCTGCCTTTGGAAGGCAATCTTTATAGAAGGCTGACAGCAAAGGACAATCTTCTAGTGCCTGTCCCAGCAACTGGGGAATAAGGCCTTCCTTCTTGAAGGGGAATCTGGTGGCCCATCACAGAGACCACCACAATGCCCAGGGACTGAGAACAAAGTTCATCCTGTCCTCTTGGTGATGGAACTGGAAGCTTGGGAATGGAGGCCACACTGCTCATCTTCCAGGGGCTATGCTGGGTTTGTCTCTGCTTCTGTCTGTTTCACTCTCCAGCCTCTGTTTCTGCAGACTGGCTTCCTCCTCCTGCTCACTTTGCCTTGGCCCAAGGTGGCCGTCAGCTGGGCCTGCATGGCTTTAGGGCTTGTACCCATCACAACTGCCCTCAACTCTTGTGTCTTGGTTCAAATGTTAGAGAGACAGAGAGAGGTTGGCTGTCTGAGGCCAGCCCATGCGTAGACACCCTCTCCCACCTCCACCTTGGATCACCATCCATTCCTGGTCCAGTTGCTGGAGCAAGGGGACTGGATCATGTTATGCCAACATGGCTGGCTACCCATACTTCCCCTTTCTAGATGTTGTGGCCAAGTCTGGCACAAAACATGTGGATGGGACATTTAACAAGGATTTATTGAGCACCTATGATATGCCAGGCAGTGTTCTAGGTAGAGAGGACATAGCAGTGAATCAAACAGACAATGATCCCTGCCCTCATGGAGAGTACATTCTACTCAGGGAGGCCCAGCTATGCAGAAATAAATAAGACACCATCAAGGCAGAAGTTGGGGATCTAGAGCAGCATTTCCATAGGACACATGGATGATGTGGGGAGGAGCAGGAAGGGCTCTGCTCAGGATCCCAGTTCTAGCTTTATCTCCTCTCTCCCTTGCAGCTTCTACAGTTCCCTTCCAACTGGCTCCCCACTGCCTGCTTCTGCTTATCTCTGACCCTGTCCTGGGCTCTCTGAGCTTTCGAAGGCAGCAATAGTTTTCCTTACTTTGGCTCTCCCTTGAGCTCCTTGGAACTGTCAAAGCTGTAAGGGAGAGAGGAGATAAAGCTAGAACCGGGATCCTGAGCAAAACCCTTCCTGCTCCTCCCCACATCATCCATGTGTCTTACGGAAATGCCACCCCTAGACAATTCAACCCCACCATGTCTGACAGCCACTTCCCTCCAACCTGCTGACCCTGTTGCCGGGAACTTCACAGTCATCCATGCAGACTTGAAACATTGGGATGCCTCTTCGCTCTGCTCTTTCCGTCCAGCCTGTTACCCAGTTGTGTGGAGTCTGTTCTTCACATCTGTCTCTTCTTCTCTGACTAGTTCTGGCAGGGTCTTCTTAATTGATCCTCTTGGCTTCATTCTGTCCTTTCCAACCCATCTCATTTGTCAGCCAGATTAATATTCCTAAAATGCATCCCTGATGTCACATCTTCTGGCTCATCTTTGTCTTCAGGACAAAGTTCAACTTCTCTTGGCATCTCGGGACTTCCTTGATCTGGCTCCAGCCTGCCTCTCCAGCTGCCCTTCCACATTCTCCACATTGTTGATGGCTGCATGCCAAACATCCAGAATGGGCCTCCAGTAACTTCTGGGCTCCCCACCTCCATGCCTTTGGGCTGCTTCCTTCCCCTGTATGCTCTTCCCCCATTCTCCTTAGTCCTTGACTCATCTTTCTAGAAGCCTTGCCTGATGCCCTCAGCCAGATATGACCCATCTTGTCTTCTCCTGGATTCCCTGGACTCCATCTGAGTCTGCGCCATCCCCACCACTAGCTGACTGTACTGTGTTGCATTCTGTACCCTCCCCTCCCCAAACCACCCTACATAAAGACAAAATCTAAGTAAAAATAGAGTCTCACTCTTCTCAACCAGCCTCCAGACAACTTCCCTAGGTGTCTGCTTCCAAAAGATTGCCACCTCTAAGGTCTGCCTATGTAGAAAGTCTGGAGTTGCCCCAGTTTCTTCTAGACTGGAAAGTCTTTGAGGAAAGGACTGAGGTTCAGCTGTTGTTCGGTGATGTGATTTGGGGCTTGCAAAATGTGGTCCATTAGGGAGTTCTTGGCTGAATGAATGAATGAATGGGTAAATGAATGAATGCCATAGCACATAGCCTCCTTTGAGACATTCTTTCCCCATTTTTATTTTCTTCATAGAGGTGAAGCATACTTTTGTTTGCCTCTGATGGGTTGCTTTAGCACAGAGCTGTAGATTTTAGTAGTAAACCTTCAATTCCTGTCTCAGTCCCTATATGAGAAATAGCAGAGAGCCTGCAGGTTTAGGTGGGTGGCAAATGTTCCTTACAGTGGGGTCCACTGTCTAGAACCCAAATGCAAGGGCTTCTGCTCCTGCCTTCAGAAGCTGTCCTGGGCCCTGCCCCTCTGGGTATACACTGAAAGTGTTCTGTGGCCTTTGCCTTCCTTTCTCCATCTGTGCATGGTAAAAACTTATGTGATCTCTTCTGGGTTTAACTTGGCCTTGAAAATGAACATGGAAAAAGTACCTGGGATGAAAATTGGGTCTTTTCAGTGCTGGCCTCTCCAGGCTCTCTTTTCCTCTCTCACCTTGTTACTTCTGGGCTCCAGCCAGATGGTCACTTGCCTCTTCCAGCCTTTGCCCAGGGTGTCTTCTGCTGGGGACGTTCTCCCTGACCCCCCTCTCCTTACCCCACAGTTCTTTCTCTGGCCCACTCCTCTTCAGCCTTTAGATTTCAGCTGAGATGCTATTGCTTTTGGGACCCCCCTCCTGATCTCCCTGGCGCCCCTTATCTCATTAGGCTCACCTCCCTGTGCCCACCCTATTCCCTGCACTTGCCCTACCCCAGCAATTATCTCACTGGATTGCAGTTGCTTGTCAGTGCTCCTTCCTTGTCTGTCTACTCAGTGAAGAAAGAGGCAGGTGTGTTCTTTGCCTATCACTGATTCCCCAGTTCCTGCACAGTGTTGGACACGTGCTGGGCACTCAACAAACATATGGTGAATGAATGGATGGAGCCATGGCTGGCTGCATGGGTGCATGAATGGATGGGGAAAACAGGTGCTGGGTGGTTTGAGCCTGTTAGCTACTGCCATAGAATTGTGCATGACAACCACATCACCTCAGTGGCATCAATAACAGGTATTTATTGCTCACATGTCTAGAGTTATCTGGAGGTCAGCTACGCAGCTCTGTTGATCTTGGCTGGGCTGGCTCACGTGTCTGAGGTTGGCTGTTTGGCTAAGGTGACTAGGGCAATGCAGCACCACTGCTTTTCCCCTTACCCTCCTCAGGCCAGCCCAGGCATATGTCACTGGTGATGGCAGGGGTACAAGAGCAAACGGAGATACTCAAGGCATCTCAGGGACCTGCTGGAGCTGGAGTAGCACATTCTACGGGACAAAACAAGTCATAGGGCAGCTGTGGTTCAAGGAGTGGGGAACTAGATTTTGCCCCTAACTTTAGTGAGAAAGGAATTGTTGTCACATGGCAACGATTGTGGGTACAAGGAGAGACTGAAGAAGTAGGGCAGTTAATGCAATTAACCTGCCTCATGGGGCATCAAAAGCCCTGGGTCAGAGCTTGGGACTAGGAAACTGAGCTGCAGTTAATGAACTCAGCCAGCTCCCAACTAACTGGGGCCTAAGGGAAGACACATGTGCCAGATGGGCTCTCTAGCTTCAGTTTTATTCCCTAGAAATAAGGGAATGATGTTGATGCTGCTCAACTCACATAATTCTAGGGAATCCATTCTTTCTTCAGCCCACTTTCAGATTTGGCAAAGGATTATAAACTGTAAAGTGCTGTGTCATGGGAAGCAGAATTGCTCTTCCAGAAGTACTTGGCCCATAGAACTGGGGAGGAACATGGGGTAATGGAGAAAGAATGGACTGTGAGATGAGGAACCTGCCTGTAGGCCCCATGTCCCAGGCCCCTTGTCCCAGGTTCCACGTCCTAGGCTTCTGATATCTCAGGTTCTCCATTGTAAATTGGAAGCCCTGTGGGGTCAAATAAATAATGGATGTAAATGGGTTTCAGAAAACATCAAGCACTCTGTGGTTGTAAGGTATTATTAGAAACGGGGGTACCCTGTTTTAAATAATTGCCAAAGTAGCTATTTGACAAGTCTGGCTTCACCCCATGGCACTTCCTCTGTCTCCCCTGATGAGATGGTTGGGAGTAAACTGTTCTAAAAACATGCTTCCAGAGTCCAAGAAAATGACAAGTGAGACTTCCTAGATGTTCTTTCCCTGCATGACACCATGAGGCACTGCCTGAAAAACTGCTGATGCTTGTAGCACACAATCCTCTGCTTGTTGTCTGCCCAGCACAGAGAAATGCTGGGGTTGGTGGTTTCTCTAGGGCATTTTTTTTTCCCAGTCCTGCTTGTTCAGCCCCTGAAATAAAAGCTGATGTTTCTGGAGGAGAAGCAGGCATCTCTGCCTTCACCCCTTTTTCCTTCTCCTCCTCCTCCCTCCCTGAAGTTGATGCCTTTGATGATTAGTGTTGTCCTCCCTGAGATGCTAATGGGAGGTTCACTTGGACATTTAAGCAAAACTGCATCCGTAGGTATCTCTCTCACTGGCTTTGGAGGAAGAAAAGCAACAAAACAGCCCCCTCCCTGGCTCTGGAGACAAGTTTCAGGGGTGGGAGGTGAAGCTTAATGCCTTTCATTCCCAAACTTTGCAGAGGGGCTTCTGAAAGATGGGAGGGAGAGGCCAAAGTGTGGTGACACCATCTGAGGGTCTGGGCCCTGTTACAGCCCTGGTGGACCCTGGCCTGCCCATGTCATCTGTTTTAGGGGCTCTGGCACAGGTTGCATTCCTTTCTCCTGGAGGCTTCACCTCTCTCCAGAGGCCACCGCTCTGGACGGCTATGTGGAAACACCTGGGCCAGAATGTGTTCAGTTCCTGCAGAGCAAAAGGAAGTGCTTGGATGCTTCTTGCTGTGAACACATTGTTATTTTTCTTTCCCCTCTCATGAATCATTCTGCCTGGAATCTTCCCTGGAAGGGCTCATCTGGCTAATGAGTCTGTGCCCAGAATCAGGAATTTTGATGCACTGATGAGTGACAAGCTGAGGTGGCTGAGATTTAGGGGCAGGGGAGCCTTCAGTCTGGGCTCACCTAGTCCGGGGCTCAGGTTGTGGCTACAGCACCTGACAGCCAAGTTCATTAACTCAACCTCTGTTTCCCAGTCCTAAGCTCCTATAGGTTTGTGGTCAGTGTAAAATGAGATCAGGTGTGTGAAACTGCCTTGCACAGATGGGTTTTGAATCTGACTGAAGTACAATCAACCCTTGAGCCTCCTGACCCCTTACCCCACTTCTCTGGTGGCTGCCACAACCCCATATTCTTTTCCTCTACAGTAGAAGAAATCAAGGTGGGGGACCGACAGACTGTGACTTCCAGAAAGCCTTCGTCTTGTTTCATGTTACTTCTGCAGGGGAGCAAAAATGGGGGTGTGTCCTTGGGCAAGTTATTCTCCCCAAACTTTAGTCTCCTCATCTTGACAGTGGGCATGGTATTGTCTGTGTTGTAGAGAAAGTTTTAGAAGTACCAGATGTAGAGTCGGGTATAGATTCAGTACTTGATAAGTGCCAGCTAGGTTAACTTCACATCCCACACAACTCTGGTCTTACCAACCTGTGGGTATGTGCAGAGGGGGTCACACTTCCATTCCATTTCTGCCACTCATAGCCTGCATTGCCTCACAGCAGGCTGCCACCGCTGAGCGTCAGGTCTCCAGAGGCATCTCACATGTGCCGTGAACAAGTCTGCTCATGCTCTGGTTGACCTCTGCTTCCTGCCAAGCACCCAAAAGGGACACATCGCCCTTGCGCCCTGCAGGGTGTGCCTTGTGGGTTTCCCACTCCTCTTCCAGCACCTGGTCCTGGTGCTCTCTGACTGCATCCCTTCAGATGCTCCTGTGGTCCCATCCGTCTGTGTTGCCCCAGAACCATCTCTGTGCTAAGCCAAGGTGTGGAAGAAGCCCTTCCCTTAACTCTGCCAAGCTTTGTCATGAAATCTCATGATATTCCATGAGACATCTGAATTGGGCCTTGAAGTGTGAGTAGGAGTTCACCAGGTGAGGGGTAAATGTAACACTTACATTTCACTTAGAAGCCACTTCTTCTCCCAGGCTGACTTCCTTTTCATTAATTTTTGATATCAGTTACAGAAATTGATGCTGGAGTTCCCTGTCTGCACCTCTCGTCTCACTTGGGGCTAGAAGGTTCCTGCTATTGTAACAGTAGCCTCACATCACTGCCACTCTTGCCACCAACTACAGGTGGAGCGGGACTCTAAGGGAAATGCTCTGTGTGAACTCTACTGCAAGAACCTTTGCATTTGAGATGGACCCGGTGGCACTGCATGCATGGGGCTCTTGTACAGGTTAGCAAACCAGGATTTGTCAGTCAACACATGGAATGCCTGCTTGATGGAAGGAGCTCCATCAATAAGTGTTAGTTGAGTCTCCCTGTCCCTAACTGTAGTATGGCAGTAGCCTTCTAACTGGTCTCTTCTACCAATTCACCTGCCTCCATGCTGCTACCAGGTTTTCTATAATATTAACTGTGGGGTAAGGTCTAAGCCCCTGAACATGGCCTTCAGGGCTGTTCACCATGTGGCTACAAGGAGCCCTTTCCACCTGAGTTTCTTCCACGTCCTGCTAAACTTCTTCACTTCTCGCCTTATTGAATCCCTCGCCAGTCCCTGAGCATGCTGCATACTTCCAGACCTCAGGGCCTCTGCCCACTCACCATGTTCTTCATGCCTTCTCTTCTCTCCCCTCACCTGGTGAACTCCTATCCATCCTTTGAGACCAGGCTTGCATGCCCAGTGAAGCCTCCCTTGCCCTTTTGGTTCCTACCATCTCCCCTACTTCCTGAGTTCCCTTCCTTCTTGATGTTCTTCTTTTGTGTGCACCCCTGTTTTAGCTCATTGTGTTGTTGTGATTATTTTGTGTTTGTTAGTGTCTGCTGAATTCCTCAAGGGAAGCTCTTGAGTCTCTCCCAGAGTTGTATAGCACAGAGCTTGGCAGATTCTAATAAATGTTGTATGAATCTGTAAATGAATTATTGAATATGGAAATAGGAAGTTCAATATGAACTAGGTCAGCTATGTCTTAGGAGGAAGAGGGATTTTGAGTATTTGAGTCAAACATAAAAACTTATATGAAACAGAAAGAAAGGAAAGTATCCCTGAGCTTTTACTTGCTAGAGTACAAGATAAAGCTATTAACTTAGAGAAAAGAGAGAGAAAGACTATATGGGCATGAGTAACAATGGATTTTCAGATTTAAACATTTACAGTGCATTTACAATGCATATGTAACCTTCACTGAATACTCAGGCACTGTGCCAAGGCACTTTACATGCATAATCTCATTTCATGCTCTTAGCAAAACCATGAGGTAGTTACTCAATTCCCCCAAACCTGAGTTTACCACAATTGAGATAAATAGGAATTAGATAGATGTATTAGTCTGTTTTCACGGTGCTGATAAAGACTAGGAAGAAAAAGGTTTAATTGAACTTATAGATCCACATGACTGGGGAGGCCTCAGAATCATGGCGGGAGGTGAAAGGCACTTCTTACATGGTGGTGGCAAGAGAAAATGAAGAGGAAGCAAACAGCAGAAACCCCTGATAAACCCATCAGATTTTATGAGACTCACCCACCATAATGAGAACAACATGGGAAAGACTACCTTCTCCTGGGTCCCTCCCACAACATGTGGAAATTCTGGAAGATACAATCCAAGTTGAGATTTCAGTGGGAACATAGCCAAACCATATCAATAGGAGAGGGGCTGAGGTGGAGAGGAGAAGGGCATTCCAGGCAGAGGAATTTGCCTCAGTACAAAGGCCCTGAGGCAGAAAAGAACTTGGCTTGTTGAAGGGGAAGAGAGAAGGCCAGGGTACTGAAAGATTGGGCACAAAGGGCAAATAGGACAAGAGGAAGCCATGGAGAGAGGTGGAGACCACATCACATAGGTCTTATAGGCCACATTAAGGCCTTGGTCTACTATCCTGAAAGCACATTAAGGTTTTGGTCTTTATCCTAAAAATGACCACAATCCATTGGAGAAGTTTAGGCTGGAGGCAGAGAGGGAGGAGAATAGGAACTTTCTAGTGATAGCATGAATTTGATTTTTGCGTTGCAAAGAGGAATTGATTTGGAAATATTGGAAGGGGGAAAAGTGACATAGGGGCTGGTTTAGGAGGCTGCTGTGGTTGTCCAAGTCAGAGACGATGGGATTTTTAAGTAGTGTGGTGGCAGTGGAGATGGAGAGGAATTGGTGAATTTAGAAGTGTTGGGCTGGTAGAATGGATAGGACGCAGCGATGGGGTGGAATGGGGCATGGGGGAAGGCAAGGTCAGGGTGATGGCCAGTTTCTAACTTGAATAGCAGGAGAATTGAGGTGTTGTCTCCTCAGGGAATACTGGGGCAGTGGCGGAGTTTCCAGGTGGGAATAGGAGTAACTCATGGGGACAGGGCTCCATGGAAGCCTGCCATCATGTACCCTTCCTATGGGGGAGGGTGCTGTGGGCTCACAACCTTATCATGATCATGGTTTTGACAGTGCACCCCAACCTTTCAAAGACAGACAACGACTGGAATCAGCATCACTGGCATTTGTGCCTCTCTTATATTCCTTGTTGATATTTTTATATATCCTATTATGGAATACTTTCAGGATCCAAAAGGCTTGGTCCTGGAAACTGCAATGTAAGATTCAGTGGCATTTTATCCATTCATTTCCCTGATAAGCCAATCTACAGCAGCCGCCTTCATTCAGAAGGGAGAACATAAGAGAGTCAAAGTGAAGGGAACAAGCAGTGCAGTGGAAGTTAGAATCTGTTGTGTTCCTGCCAGAGCACACTGCACTAGGCAACTCGCTTTGGTGCTAGGGAGAAATGTCTGGAGGTTGAGGGAAGAGCAAGGGGAAGACCTGAGGGCTGGAGTTCATTTTCCTGTAATCTGGACCAGTAGTGGGCACCTTGGCCTAGAGGTGATTCCTATGGGACTGTTGAGCATATAACCTGATTTTTGGCAAAACAGGGAACAGAGGTGTGTTAGACTAAGAAATTGAGGCTAAACATGGTTGTTCATGCCTGTAATCCCAGCAGTTTGGGAGACTGAGGCGGGAGGGTCGCTTGAACCCAGGAGTTCATGACTAGCCTGGGCAACATAACAAGACTGCATCTCTACCAAAAAATGAACAAAATTAGCTGGGTGTGGTGGTGCATGCCTGTAGTCCCAGCTACTTGAAAGGCTGAGGTGGGAGGATCACTTGAGCCTGGAAGGTCAAAGCTACAGTGAACCAAGATCACGCCATTACACTCCAGGCTAGGTGATAGAGAGAGACCCTGTCTCATTTAAAAAAAAAAAAGGAAATTGCCTACCAACTTGGTTGACATGCAGTAGGCTCTTAGTGCTGGAATGGACCTCAATCCAACTACCTTGCTTTCTGCAGAATGTAAGTCCCAGAGCTTGGTTCAGAGTGGGACCACAAATGCAGTCCACTGACCTACTGACCTAGAGTAGTGAAGAGACTTGCCGCAAGTCTCACAAAGAATTATTGACTGAGCAGGGAACAGAAAGAACCCACTCCACTATGCTGCCAAGTGACAAGCTAATAAACACAAGGTGTTTTTCCTCTTTGGTAATAGGACCCAAGACATGAAATATGAGCTTGGCAGAGAGTTCCACATTGTGTTAAAAGGACAAATAGATTTATATAGGGGTAGTAAGTTCTCACTCTGAGCCCAAGTGTGAATGATTGGATTCCAGCTTGACTACTGAAATTTGCTACAACATTGGGAGATGTGTCCACAAAGGGAGCTATAAGCTTTTTCATGTTTGGTTGATTTGTGTGAATATTACAGTTAGTGAATGTGTAAGCAAGATTTTTTGCTAATTCTCAGGCAGCAGAGTCTTATAAAGTAATAATAATCATACCAAGGAAAAGAATCCTGTCCATTTGTGTAACTTTTTAACTGCTTACATCTTTCATATGTATGTATTAATAATATTACCTAATTTGAATTTACCACAATTCTTAGGTAGATTCCATTAGTCCCAGTTTACGAGTGAGGAAACAGATGAAGTTAATGCCTTGAGGCAGGACTGGAACTAACCCAGAACTCATTTTTTCAAATTGGAATCTGAGTATGAAATAGCCTTACTGGACCAAGGGTATCTGCATATTCCAACATTAACTGCTTTCAGGCTTGCAATCCATTATTAAGCCATTAGGCAATGATAATGATTTTGTATTTTTTTTCTGAGGCTTTTCCTAAAAGTTTGCTGGACTCAGCATTCAAGAAGGTACTTTGCTGGAGCCCCTTTCTTATGTCTTGCCAGACTCCATCTATCCTCAGAGGCAGAGAGGGTCTTCTGAAGGGTTTATTTGGAAGCTTAACCAACGGACAACAGGAATTGATAGTAATGACCTAGAGGGTTTGCTTGATGTGCACCATAAAAATGAAACTCATTCAAACAACCAGACCCTGATCGTTGACCTCCTGGAAAATCTGATCTCAGTCTCTCTTGTAGAATAGATTGGGATTTGCTTTGAAGATCTTTGTAGAGTCTTACAAGGTTAAAAAGAAAAGAACACACACACACACACACACACACCAAGTCAGATCCTTCTTGTTTCTCTTTCTCGCCTTTCCAAAAATCAATTGGCAAGAATTTGCAAAGTTGCCAGGATGAGGTCATGGGTAATAACTCACATGGTTTTCAGAAACATAAATCACTCAGCCTGATGTAGTGGCTTTGCATCCCATGGCAAGTCTTAGTAGGCAGTAGCTGCAATGTGCATAAAATATTTGGACAGCATGGTGGCCTTGGATATTCTTCCATGTGGCATTCTCATCAGAAGGTCAAGGGAATTCATCCTGCATCCTATTAATGTCACATGAATGCGCACATGGCCAGAGGCACCCTCTCAATGAAGGTTACCGGCCTTGGCCCTGGCTTGTCATTTTAGTGTGAGTTCATGGGGTCAAGGTGGAGACAGCTGTGGCAGAGTAGGGGCTGCCCTGCTCTGGGTTTGAATCCAGCAGGGCCAGCAGTAGCTAGAGAGATTTGCTGGGAAGATTTCCAGAGTCATAAGCTGGAGGTGATATGGTTATTGTTTAGTATTAACATAAAAAAAATGAATCTGGATATATTTTGTCAGATCTTATGTTTTTCATATTGTTTTACACTGGGTCTCTAATCACATTTTTGCAACCTTTCTATCCCGGCCTAACTCCTGGGGAGAAATGGGGTTGCCATAACTAGAGGAGATCTCACTGTGGTATGATCCAGTAACCACTTTCCCAGGGCCAATAGATATTGAGTATTTTTAAAAAGTTTACTACCTCTCCCTTTATTAGAGGAGTACTGACTATTATATGGAGTATTTGGAAAATACAGAAAAAAACAGTGATTACTAAGTAGAGGAGTTGGCAACCTGTGGTCCACAGGCTAACCTAGCCCATTACCTGTTTTTGTAAATAAAGCTTTATTGGAACAGATATGTGCATTCATCTCTGTATATGTATTCTATGGCTACTCTTGTTGGATAAGTATAGAGTTGAGTAGTTGTAACGGAGATGGTATGGCCTGCAAATGTTAAAATGTTTACGATTTGGCCTCTTATGAAGAAAGGTTGCCAAGCCTTGAGTTAGCACATAGGTGCTCAGTGAATATTTACTGATGAAATTAATTTTTATCTGTAATCCTACCACCTAAAAATAACCATGATTAACATTTTGGTGTATATTCTTCAATCTTTTCTCTGTGTATAGGTAGCTATCATTGCATTTTAGGAGGACTAAACTCTACATCCTATTTTTGTAACCGACTTTTGTCATTTAACAATATATTATGGGCATTTTCTAAGGCTATTTGTATGCAACATGAATCTTACACCGCATAGGAATTTATTGCGTGGATGTGCCAAAATTATTTAAACAATGCTCTGCTGCTTCATAGTTAGGTTGTATCTAAGCTTTCACTTCTATAGACAATGCTGCGATAAGTCTCCCTGCACATACATTTGTGTGTGTGTGTGTGTGTGTGTGTGTGTGTGTGTGTGTGTGTGTGCCTCTGAGCCTAGAAGAAAATTATTCCATTTCAAATTGCTAATTATTGTTTCACTTAGGCATGCCATACCATTGCATCATATTGGGATTTCCTTGAGGGCAAGGATGCCGTTGCATATGTATTTCTTTCAGCTCCTCCTGCCCTCTAACACAGATAGTAGGTGATCATTAAATGCTTGAGGTGGTGGTGTATGATAGAATGCCCCTCTCTTTCTCTCTGCTGGTCTAGCTCATGCAAGTCTTGCTTCATGAGGCCTCAGCTGACTCCTTTACAACTCCCTTCCTTCTTCTAGTCATCTTACTTTTGATACCACTCCCCTTTTAGACTATACTCTATATTCTTTAGAGCTTTAGACTGCACTCTGTAATTCTTCAGAGCTTTCAGAGTGGCGTGACGTACATTATATTAGTTTCCGATGGCTGCTGTAGCAAATTGCCACGTACCTGCTGACTTAAAACAACACACATTTATTCTCTCACAGTTCTGGAAGCTAGGCATCTGCAGTCAGCCTCACCAATCCAAAATCAAGGTGTGACCAGAGCCACACTCCCTCCAGCGGCTCTAGGGGAGAACCTGTCCCTTGTCTGGTGGCTAGTGGTTGCCATCATTCCTTGGCTTGTGGTTGCATTACTGCAATCTCTGCCTCCATGATTATACCTCCTCCTCTTCTGTGAAAAATCTCCTTTTTTTCTCTCTTTCTCCTGTAAGGACACTTGTAATTGCATTAGGATCCACCCAGATGATCCAGGATAATCTCCTCAAGATCCTTAATTTTAATCACATCTGCAATGTCCTTTTTTGCCATTGAAGGTAACATTCACAGATTCCAGGGATTAGGAGCTAGACATCTTTTGGAGGTCATTATTTAGCCTACCACATACAACATTTCATTTATTCATTTAAAAAGATTTGTGAGGAACCAACCTGGTGACAGGCACTGGTGCTGTGCTAGCTGCCTTTGGTAACAACAGGGCAGAAAGGACTTGAATGTGAAGAACTGTGGACAAAAGAGTTGAGCACTGGCCAACCAACTGGGAGACACAAGTGCTGGTACAGCTTTGGGGTGTGGCTCTCTGTTCCTCAGTTTCCCCTCTTGTGAATTAAGAAGTTGGGCCAATCACTGTATCTTGAAGTTGAGGGATGAGCATTACTGATGGTACAGGTTGAGTATTCTTTATCTGAAATACTTGGGACCAGACGTGTTTCAAATTTTGGAGTTTTTGGATTTTGGAATATTTGCCTATTCATCATAAGACATCTTGGAGATGGGGCCCAAGTCTAAACATGAAATTCATTTGTTTCATATACACCTTTTATGCATAGCCTGAAGGTAAATTCATACAGTCTTTAAAATAAACTGTGTATTGTGTGTCTAAGTTTTGGCTGTGATCTGTTCTGTAAGGTCAAGTGTGGAATTTTCCGCTTATGTCATCATGTGAGTGCTCAAAAATTTTGGGTTTTGGATTTTAGATTTTCTGATCAGGGATGCTCAATCTGTTTATATACAGGATGATTTTAGGTGGTCCGCAGAGACAGAACTAAATAACATCAACTCACGACAACAGATAGTTATTTTCTTTATAGTCCTCCTTCAATCCTTCCTGCCTTCAACCTTTTTGATCACCTTCATGAGAAAGTTGCTGTTAGGTGCTGGCCTGTTTTCAACACTTGCTTGAATACTTGCTAAACTTCTTTTATATTAAAAAATCAGGCCTCAGACTACAGAAGCTAGGAAGAATTTAATAACATTATTTTGTATTCATTGTGTTTATTTCTATAGCTACATTCCATTAGTGGCACATTTTTTGGGGGGGGTTCCATTTATGGTGATACCATAAAGCATCCCAGGTAAAAAGTGAGATGATTTGAAGAAATATATTATACAAATATACAGCAGGTAGTTTTTAGAAGGGGCACATTGTAAAGATGGCTGTGAAGTTTGGGAAAGATTTAGATGTTTCCAGCAGGCCCCCAGTTCTCTGACTTCTATTTTAGCTCTGGGAGGAAGGTAGGATTAAAAACGTAAAGAGAGAATCATCAGTCAGAGGACGCAGCTGGAAATTCAGCATTAATGAATTCTGATCTCTTCTCATTTAAATGCATCTGATCCTTCAGGGACCATTGGGCAGCAAAACCGTGAATATTAATCTTGTGTTGAAACTGATCACACCCGCCAGCTTTAACTCAGAGCCTCTGATAGGAGGAGGTGTGGCCTCACTCTTGCTGTTCTTTGCATTTCACTGAACATCTGGAAGGGGTAGAGGCAACTTCTGTCTGACTTCTTTATGGGAGGGAATGGCTATTATTTGGACACAGCACAGATGCTTTGGGGAAACCGTCTCCCCCTCCCATTCTGCTTGTTGCTGCCTGCTTCCTATTCAGGGGCACTGGTTTAGCAATCTGGGTAGGGGTGGTTAGGGGGCTGCAGAGCTGGATTTCTGCTTTCAGACCACTGCAGGAAGTGGGACTCCTTTCTTTAATTTCTCCAGCCATGCATGTATATCCAATATGAATTCCCTACTGTGTTGGGGACCTTATTTACTCTTACACAGAAGAAAATTTTCCTGGTTAACAGCATCACCATTATTAAATAACATTTGTTTTTTTCAAAATACTAGCCAATATACTGTGCTTCCATTTTGGAGGAGTTGGTGGTAGTGAGAATCAGTAGGGGAGATGCCAGTCATTTCATCCAGCACTGCTTTCCCAGTGTATGTGTTCCTCCATCCCCTAGAAAGCTGCAAGCAGATAGAATTTGCTTCAGGGAAGCCTTAGGATTTGATCTGCTTTGATTCTCTGTGCTAAGCCTGGCCTTTACTACCCTGAATAATCGTGAGATGGTGAAAGACAGAGCATAAAATCCTGGCTCACTTGGTATAGTACATATGGCAGGCACTCATCTCTCTGGCAACGGGGTACAAGATTTGGGGCCAAAAGATATCTTAATATTTACATGAAATTAGGCATGTCACTTTACCTCTCTGTGGCTCAGTCTCCTCCTCTGCAAAACGGGATAGTAGTAGTAACTCCCTTCTAAGGCTGTAGCATAGGTTCAAGGAGACAATTCAGGGGAAGCGCACAGCTCCAAAATGTCTGCTCTTACTCCCTCCATCCTGCAGATGGGAAAACCAAGGCCCAGAGAGGTTAACTGACTTGCTAAAGGTCACACAGCTAGCCAGCATCAAGGTCAGGCTCTGAACTCAGCCAAGTCTGATCCCAGATTCAGCTCTTGGCATAAATAGGCAGCACCCAAAAGGCCTATATATCAGGGCTGAGAAGGTGTTGAGACTTGAAAAAGAACCCCATTCTGGGGCAGACTCCCCAGGAACTGTGGGGATCAGGGATAGACCCAGGAAGTGCCTGGCAGAGTCTCCGGAGGACTCTGGCGTCAGGCAGGCCCAGGTTCCAATCCTGTAATTCAGGCAGCCCCTTTCCCTTCTCTTAGGCCCAATTTCCTCATCTGCAAAAGAGCGTGACACCCACTGCCTCCTCTAACGTGGTGTTATTTAATAACTGAGGATGGCCGCTGACCGGCCTGGCTTGGTAAAGGTTAATAAAGGATGGCCTGACGTAACTGCTAGGGGTCCTTGGACGAATACAGGAAGGGGAGAGGGAGAGAATACAAGGTACCAGGAGCTGGCTCCGGTCTGTGAAGAGAGAATCTGAAGAGACGACTTAGGAAGCCGCTCGCAGCCACCCCAGCTGCTGCACATGGCGCGCAGGGTGGGCAGGGCTCTCGGGGTCCCATCCGGCCATGGTTGCCGTGGTAACGGCGTGCAGCGGCTAACCCCGGCCCCACAGCTGCTGCCCCCACCCCCCGCCACCAGGCACTGGCGGCATGGATCCCGGGGGGTCCTCGGGCCGCAGGGAAAGCCACTTCTCCATTAGGAGGAAGGGCGGCGATGGGGAGGCCGTGCCTGGGCGCGAGTCTTTTGTGCAGAGCCTAGAGAAAGGAGCCAGGGCTGCGGGGAGGGTGTGCGGGGAAGGGGAACCAGGGCAGAGAGGCTGGAAGAAGGTGGCTGGTGACACAGCCCTCCTTGCGGGGCTGTGGACGCGGGGCACGAGATGGCACCTGAGAGACACCTAGCGTGGTGCCCAGCGTGCCTGGTGCTCACAGTCCATGACTGCAGCAGCCGCCATGGCTCATTTCTTGCGACCCTGAAGTGCCCCAGGCACCACGCGCATACCACCCCTGACCCTTCTAACAACCCCAGGGGTAAGGTATTATTCCCCATTTTACAGATGAGAAAACAGAGACTCGGCTGAAGCCACTTCCCCAGAGTTGGAGCCTAGGCTGTCTGTCCTTAGAGCTTGTGAGCGCATGCCCTTCCGCTGCGCCATGCCGCGTCTGTATAGATGCTGTTCGCCGAGGGTCCACCAGGTGCGTGGCACATCATGTGCATTATTTCCAGTCTGAGCTTGGCAACAACCCTGCAAGATAAGAATAGTTACTTGCCTTTTGCAAATCGGAACAGCTCAGAGAAGATACTGAGTTGACTGCCCAAGGCTTCACACTGCGGATCCGGCAGAGACAATAATCAACCCTATGAGAGTGGCTCCAGAGTCCAGGCTCTGCCAGGTCTATCCACTGGGCCACATCATCTCCTCTAGCGCTGGGTTGGAGAGCAAGGGACCCCACCAGGATGCTACGTTTTGGGCTGGGAGCAAGGAGACTGAGTCTCCATCATCATGTTTACTTCGGGGGAGGGGTTCGAAGACTCCGTTACACTGCTCCAGTTGGAGATGTTGTGCACAAATTCGGAGTAATAAGATAGTGCCATTCCTGCCTTTCAGGACCGTATTTGCCCTTTAGGGAGATGAGAAATGGCCACAGAAAGAAGGTATAATACATGATAATCATAGCTAAACTTTATAAAGCCTCTAATGCAGTGCTGTCCCATAGATGTTTGTGCAGTGATTGAAATATTCTGCACTGTCCCAGAGGGTAGGCACAAGCCACATGTGCCTTTCACACTTGAAATTTAGCGAGTGCAACAGAGGAATTAATTTTTTATTTTAATTAAGTGCAAATAGCCACATGTGGCTAGTGGCTGCTGTGTTGGACAATAGGGTGCTAATATATGGAAAGCACTATGCCGGGAACTTCCTTTGCATTAAAACGTGTTACTCTCACAACAATATGAGGTAGAGATTATTATCATCCCCATTTGACAGAGGAAACTGAGTCCCAGGTTGCCCACCTGAACATGTGGCAGAGACAGGATTTGAACCAATGGGCAGGTGAACCCAGAGCCCGCTACATTGTGCTATGAAGCTGAAGTTTCTCTCCTCAGAGGAGGACCTGAGGTCAGGGTCAGGATGCACTGGGATGCATAGAATGACAGGCAGGCTGATGCTCTGTGTGGATGGCACAGAGATGACCATGGGAGGTGGAGACAGGAGGTAGAACAGGACATGATCCTTGAAAGAGGAGGCAGCAGGACCCCCAGAGAATGCCCCTGACTTGGGCATCGAGTGACGTTAGTTCCTGTCTGCCTGTTACTGTTGGTTTGAGCCCTTTCTTGCTGGTCCTGGGCAAGTCATTTCCCCTCCCTGAGATTCAGTTGCTTCATCCATAGAATAGGAGTGGCAATACTGCCAGCGTCAGAGGATGTCACAATAATCAGATGTGATTGTGCGTAGATGTGATGAGACGTTGGCTGTAACATACCAGGAGGTTCATCTTTATCAGCTCCTAAAAATGTACACTGGGAAGGTACCAGCTGCCCCTGTGGAGCAAAGGGGGCAAGTGCTCACTTGATCTTGGTTTTCAGGATGTATACAGACTGAGTGGTGCCTTGCTTTCCCAGGAGGTGCCAGAACAGTTACTGCATTTTCAGGACAGGGTCCAAAGATTAGAATTGGGTGGGGTCTTCCCAAACTACATTTGAAATTGCTCTTTGCAGTCATACCCTGGCCCCTCTTACTAACCCAGGAAAGCTGTCTGCGGGCAAGGGGCAGAGGCCTGCGAGGGCAAGTTGTTGGCATTCCTAACAGGTCAGACCTGTTTACCAGAGCTATAGGATTTGCATTGGGTTTATCTGCCTTTTCTCCTTTTTTTATGATGAAAAATTTCAAACATTCCAAATGTAGAAAGACTAATATAATAAGCCCTTTCCTGATATCTAGCACTAAACCAAACTTCAATGATCAACTCAAGGCCAGTCTTGTTTTACTTAAAACCCTACCACTCTCCATCTCCAAACCCAAGGCTATTTTGGAGCAAATCCCAGCATGTCTGCTTTTAAATAGTTCCTACTCTCTCCTAAAATTTTCATCATAGTATAAATTGGTAAAATTTCAAGGGAGGGCAGTTTAGCAGTCTTGATATTCTTACGTGATTTTGCTTTAAGAACTTATTATACAGATGATATTCCTGCACATGTACAGAATGAAGACTGTATATGATCATTCATTCCAGCATTGCTGATGATAGTAAAATATTTTAAACGATCTAAATGTTCAGCAGAAGAGACTGGCTAAAAAATTTTTACAGTGGAATTCTAGGGTGCTGTAAAAGGAATGAGGAAGTTCTTTATATAATGATATGGACTGATGTCCATGATGTATTCTTTTTTTGTTTGAGATAGAGTCTTGCTCTGTTGCCCAGGCTGGAGTGCAGGGGTGCAATCTTGGCTCACTGCAACCTCCACCTCTCGGGTTCAAGCAAATCTCCTGCTTCAGCTTGCCAATTAGCTGGGATTACAGGTGTTTGCCACCATGCCCAGATAAGTTTTTTTACTTTTGGTAGAGACAGGGTTTCACTATATTGGCCAGACTGGTCTCAAACTCCTGACCCCAAGTGATCCGCCTGCTTTGGCCTCCCAAATTGTTGGAATTACGGATGTGAGCCACTGCACCCGACCTCCAGGATGTATTCTTAAAAGAAGAAGATAAGGTACAGAACATTGTGACTAATATGCTACAATATGTATAAAAACAGAGGAAATAATATATTTAACATTCTATGTATGTAAATTCTATATATAGATATTCTAATATATAGATGTATAATATATAATATATAAATAATATATATATAACATATAATATGTTTTAGATATATGCCATTATTTCTGAAATGAGGCACATGATCACGGTAGTTCGGTTGTCTTGCTAGAGAGGTACTAGGTGACTGATAGACAGAGATGGGAGTGAAACTTTACATACTCTTTCTACCTTTTCAGTTTTGTACATAGTATTTTAAAAACTCCCTGTATTTCCTATTTAAAAATATAATTCCTTTTTTCCTGTAAGCCTAAAACTGCTCTAAAAATAAAGTCTGTTAATTTCAAAGGGGTATTTACCCAAATGAGTTGAAAACATGTCCACACAAAAACCTGCACACAGATGTTCATAACAGCTTTATTCATAATTAGCAACCAACATGTCTTTCAATAGGTGAATGAATAAACAATCTGTGAACATTATTCCATAACATGGAATATTATTTAGTGATTGAAAGGAGCTACGAAGCCACAAAAAGACATGGAGCCCTACATACATATTGCTTGGTGAAAGAAGCCACTCTAAAAAGTCTACTTACTTTATGATTCCAGCTGTATAACATGTTGGGAAATGCAAAACTATAGAGACAATAAAAAGATCAGGGGTTGCCAGGGGTTGAGGTGAGTAGGGAGGAAGGGTAAGGGGAAGAATAGGTGGAGGACAAGGATTTTTAGGGTGGCACAACTATTCTGTATGATACCATAATGGTGGACGCATGACATTAGACACTGGTCAAAACCCATAGAACTGCAACACAAAGGGTGAACCGTAGTGTAAGTGACAGACTTTGGTTAGTAATAGCTATCAGTATTGGCCCTTCAACTGTAATAACTGCACTATGGAATGCAAGATGTTAATAATCGGATAAACTGTGCAGGGGAGAGGGGATATATGGGAACTCTCTGTAATTTCTGGTCAATTTTTTGGTAAACCTAAAACTGCTCTAAAAATAGCCCATTAATTAAAAAAAAGAGAGAGAGAATTCCTAATTACCTTTGATCTGAAGAATCTCCCTACTTTTCCTGGTGAGGTTGTGGCTGTGAGGGGCAGAGGGAAGTTTGAGGAATCTTGCTCTCCATAAGGTGGGTCACATGGGCTGTTTGCCATGGGTTGCAGCCTGGGTGCATGCAAAGTGATCTTTAGTGAGATGGTTGCTTGGTGAGTGAGCAGAAGTGTTATGGGGATAGGTAGGAAGACTGTATATTCTTGGGCTTTGAATGTCAGAGGAGTTTGATTTTGATCCTATAAGCAATGGGGAACCATGGAGAATTTTACTAGGAGGGTGGCACAGGGAGATTAGTGCTTTAGGAGACCTGAATTGAAGGATCAGTTCTTACTGCTGGGCGCAGTGGTTCACACCTGTAATCCAGCACTTTGGGAGGCCGAGGTAGGTGGATCACTTGAGGTTGGGAGTTTGAGACCAGCCTGGCCAACATGGTGAAACCCTGTTTCTACTAAAAATACAAAAAAATTAGCTGGGTGTGGTGGCACACACGCATTTGTAGTCCCCAGCTACTTGGAGGCTGAGGTGGGAGGATAACTTGAACTGGGAAGGTGAGGTTGCAGTGAACTGAGATCATGCCACTGCACTCCAGCCTGGGCGGCAGAGTGAGACTCCATCTCAGGAAAAAAAAAGGAAGAAAAGAATTAGTTCTTCCCCTTCTCTGAGCCTCATGCCCCTGTCTATAAAACCAAGAGGCTGCACCAGGCAATCAGTGAGGTCATCTTCAGCTTTCAGGTGTTGAGTTCAAAGCCTGTCCCAACTTTCCAACCACTTTCCCTCCCTGCCTTATCCCCGTTTAATTTTTCTGCCACTCAATGCTGTGTTATGGCTAGAACTGTCTCCCCAGGGGGAATGTCTGCTGAATGAAGTCTGTGCCTTGGGAGCAATTCTGTTTATTTTATTTTTCTGTCTTTGAAATCTTCAAGGAGAAAACTCAAATCTGTGCCAGCTCGTAAGCTCCTAGCAGCAACTTGGATGGGAATTAGAAATAATGAGATGGGTAATCAAATGCCCTCAGGGCTCCAGATCAGGGCAGCCTTCAGAGGATGCTCTGCCAGGGCCATTTCCTGCTAGAAAGACTTGATTCTGAGCCCTGCAAACTGCTAGAGGGTTCCATGCACGGCCCAGCCTGGGAGGCTCCAGCTTGTTGTATGAACTGGGGGAGGTTGCTCTGCTCCTCCCAAATCATCTGCTGTCATCAAGATGTGATTTATGAACTCTTCCTCTAAAATATGAGAATGTTGTCTCCTGATTATGCTCTGTAATGGAGGAAGGCAGTGGCTACAGCTTTTCTAATAAATAATATCTCTTTAGATCTCTATCTTGTTACAAAAAGAATGCAAGAGGTTGAATACAGATGGATTAAAAGTGTCTTTTGTTTTGTTTTAATATGGAAAACAAGGATAATTCATGACATGCAGACCAAGAAGTTCCTATAGGGGCCTCAGTCTAGTTCTATCATCATGTTAAGAGCATTGCGGTAAGCTTCTGAGGGACCTGGGTTTGATTGTTGGCTCTGCTAGCGACTTCCTCCTGGGCGGCCACTTCCTTGTCTATGGGGAAAAGTGGGGAAACACTAGTAGCACTCACTGCATTGTTATATTTTTATAACTATCTGTTGATATGGCAAGGCTTGGTCTGGTGGGAGTGATGGCACCTCACTACAATTCAGTTCAACAGGTAGAGCACCTAAGAGGGGACCTGAGTAGTTTGTTAGAGTTCGGAGAACAATGTGTGACCTTGGATGAGTCACTCATTTTGGTTTACTTAAAGCCTTGGTTTCCGCATCTGTAAAAACCATGCTATTGTACATCCATGTTGAATGTGTGTGTGGCAGGGGGTGGGGTGAGTGGTGTTGTGTGTAGTATGTTGTGTGTTTTGTATGTATGTGTGATATGGTGTAAGTGTGTGTGTGTGTGTGTGTCAGCTGAGGCTCCCATAATCACAACACTTAATGCACTTGGGTAAAAGCACTTGCTAATGGGGAATAGTAGGCTGGGCGTGGTAGCTCATGCTTGTAATCCCAGCTCTTTGGGAGACTGAGGTGGGCAGATCACCTGAGGTCAACAGTTCAAGACCAGCCTGGCCAACATGGTAAAACCCTGTCTCTACTAAAAATATAAAAATTAGCCAAGTGTGGTGGCTTATGCCTATAATCCCAGCTACTTGGGAGGCTGAGGCAGAAGAATCGCTTGAACCCAGGAGGCAGAGGTTGCAGTGAGCCGAGATGGTGCCACTGCACTCCAGCCTGGACGACAGAGCAAGACTCCATTTCAAAAAAAAAAAAAAAAAGGGGGAAATAGTAGTTTGCTCTACAGATATTGATATCCTGATGACCTATTATGTGCTGGGAGAATCTACCCTCAGAGCTTAAATTTCATTTGAGGAGATCAGGAAGAGATGGCATGCATACATGAAAGAATGAAAACTAACCACAAAAAAACCCTAACAGAACAGCGCTAGGGAATCTGAGATTTACTGTACGTGCCATGGGAGTTCAGAAGAGGGTCACCAAGGCTGGCAGCCCAGGCCTTTCTGGGAGGAGCAGTGCTTCATGTGGGCTCTGAAGCAGTGGTTTTCAACTCTTTTTTTTTTGCTTACCTACCCTCTACATGAACTTTGGGAACAAAAATATCTCTTCTGCTTCATACATTTCAAGTTGACATGTAAAATGTCTCATTCTTTAGTTTGTGCTAAATAAAATAAAATATTTTATTCTAAGTTTGGTTAATTACAAAGGATATAATTTTGGCCATGTTTTAAATATTGACATTGTAGTGTAGCATTGTACCATACCACTCTCTCTTAAAACTGTATCAAAATGTTGGGGGGTGGGATGGGAGGGGTGGCTTACCTCTTTAGTCCTAGCTACTTAGAAGGCCAAGGCAGAAGGATTGCTTGAGCCTAAGAGTTGAAGACCAGCCTGGGTAACATAGAGACCACTGTCTCAAAAAATTCTTGAAAATGTATCAAATAGAAACTAACATAACAATTTTTAATTTTGTCTTTTTATTGAAGCCTCACTTTCATGTAGTAGAATGCACAAATATTAAGTGAGCAGCTCAATTAATTTTTATCAGTATCCCTACCACCCACATCAAGGTGTGAAACATCTCCAGTATTCAGAAGGCATGCTTATTCCCTCCCTCCATCAGTACCCATCAAAGGTGACCACTTTTCCAGCCTCTATCACCATAAACTAGTTTTGCACAACCTCATTTGTTCTGGCTTCTTTCATAAACACAAGGTCTGTGGGTTTCAAGCATGTTACTGTGGGGAGCAGTAGCATTCCTTTTTCATTGTTGTATATTATTCCACTCAATATCTCACATTCAAAAAATCCATTCTACGACATTTAGGGTCATTTCTAATATTTGGCTATAAAGATACTATAAGTATTCTTGTATCTATTTTTTGGTGAACACAGGCACTGATTTTGTGTGTGTGTATGTCTCCATGAGTGAAATTGCCTGGTCATAGGATAAATACCATAATACATTGGTTTCTACCATCATCCATCAAAAATTACCTGAACAAGTCCAATGTTTTACACTGTTCTTTCTTTGCCTTCTTGAACTCCTAATTCCCTTTCATCTGCTTCATAAAATTTAATCTTAACCTATTTTATGTTTGAAAGTTTTAAGATTATTATCCTTTTTTAACTCTATGTATGTATGTAAACTGAAATGGACATTTAAATTTTTTCCTTTGAACTCTAAAGATCTTCCTTTTATATTGATTTTTGTATCATTACAGTGATCACTAATACACAGTTTATCAAAATAACATTATTATTTTACACATTTGATAAATCATTAAACAGAAAGCATAACTTTGTATGGGAAATGCTTCTCATAATGAGATGGGCGGGATGGTTGATGGCAGTGCTTCTTAAACTTTAAGCTGCACAAGGACCACCTGGGAGATCTTGATAAAATGCAGATTCTGATTTGGATGGTATGGGCTGGAGCCTGAGATTTTACTCTGCAGTTTTTTTTAGCTTTATTAAGGTATAATTGAAATGCTCCCAAAATGTATATATTTAATTTATGCATCTTGATGAGTTTGGATGATTCTGTGTTTCTTTTTCCTTCCTTCTTCCCTCCCTCCCTTCCTCCCTCCCTCCCCTCCCCTCCCTCCTTTCCTCTTTCCCTGCCTTCCCTTCCTTCCCTTCTTTCATCCTTCCCTTCCTTCCTCCCCTTTTCTTTCCTTCATCTGCCCCTGCCCCTCCTCTCCCCTCTCCTTTCCTTCATCTGCCCCTGCCCCTCCCCTCCCCTCTCCTTTCCTTCCTTCCTTCCTTTTCTTTCTTTTTCTTTCTTTTCCCTTTTTTTCTCTCTTTTTCTTTCTTTCTCCATTCTTTTCTTTTTTCTTATAGGAGTTCCCTGTAAGCATCATGGTATGGTCGTGATGAAGCTTTGAACTCCTAGGCTCAAGCAACCTCAGCCTCCCAAGTAGCTGGGCCTAGAGGCATGTGCCACCATGCTCAGCTAATTGCTTTTTAAAATTTTTACTAGGCATGAGGTCTTGTTTTATTGTGTAGGCTTCTGCATTTTTAACAAGCCCACTGGTGATGCTGATGCTGCTGGTCCATGGACCACGTTTTAATTTTTTTGAGACAGAGTCTTGCTCTGCCTTATAAGCCGGAGTGCAGTGGCACAATCATAGCTCACTGCAGCCTGGACCTCCTGGGCTTAAGCAATCCTTCCACCTCAGCCTCCTGAGTAGCTGGGAACACAAGCCCGTGCCACCACACCTAGCTGATTTAAAAACCTTTAAAAAAAAAAAAATAAATAAAGATGAGATCTCCCTATTTTGCCCAGGCTGGTCTTGAGCTCCTGGCCTCAAGTGATTCTCCTGCCTCAGCCTCTTAGAGTGCTGGGATTATAGGCATGAGCCTCATGGACCACACTTTGAGTAGCAAGGGTTTGTGATCCCTTGATTAAAGGAAGAGTTGCTAATACCAACTTTTCAAAAACATTTTTTATTATTGGAAGAGAATCTAACTTTGTACATTTATTTATTTATAAATGTATGGAGTCCAAGTGTAATTTTGTTATATGCATAGATTGTATGATGGTGATTTTTAACTCCAGCTTCCAGCTTTTGAACTGTTGCCCTGGTTGCATAGACCTGTTGAGCAATCAGTATTTCTGAAGTGTGGTATCTGAGAGGTTAATACATAGATTCAAGGTGGTTTAAAGTAGGACACATGGCCTTAAATAACACTGAAACCCAAGAGGGAAGGGCATGCCCTTCTCAGCCCTCTCTCAGTCCTGACTACACACGGAGAAAGTCACATTGCCGTTTTCCTTTGGTTGATAACGAGCCAGCAGCTTGGGCTTGGGGCCTTTGGTAAACAATCATCTCTAGATAGAATTTTACAATGTTTTTGTTTTCATTGAATTATTTCCCAGGCTGCAAAGGGTCCTAGTTTTTCACTTTACTGTAGTGATAGGGAACTTTGCATTTTAAGCAAGATCATCTCCGGAAGAAAAGTGAGTCAATTCACTAGATCATATGGAAGGAATAAGAATGCATGGGGCATGTGGATATGGGAAAAATCATGGTGGTGATATGCAGTGATTCAAGTTTTGGAAACATTTGGTTGGACCAATGGCGGAAAAGAGCAAGAGTGAAATCTTTGCACCAATGCTCTGCCAAGCAAGGTCTGGGCTCTGGCTGAGCTCAGAGAGGCTCTGAGTGATGGTAGGAGGGAGCTGCCTGAATTGTAGGGCTTGGGCCAGCAGCAGAGTGGACCCTAATGCCCCTATCCACCACCGTTCTCATGCTCCCACCCTTGTGTACCCGCAGAGATCCGTACGCAGCTGGTGGAGCAGTTCAAATGTCTGGAGCAGCAATCAGAGTCGCGGCTGCAGCTGCTTCAAGACCTCCAGGAGTTTTTCCGCCGGAAAGCTGAGATTGAGCTCGAGTACTCCCGCAGCCTGGAGAAGCTGGCTGAGCGCTTCTCCTCCAAAATCCGCAGCTCCCGGGAGCACCAGTTCAAGTAAGAAGTTGGGTGTGGGTGCACAGAGATGGGTGGCAGCACTGGGGTGGGTAGACAGTGGCAAAGCAGAAAGGAGGCTGGCCTCATTGGAGGCAGAGGGAATGTCTTCAAGGCCCTGGGTCTGCAGGTTACTTATACCTCCAAGCCTCAGTCTTCCTCATAGGTAAAGGGAAGCTAGAAAGAGATCCTCTGCAGAAGTTTCCTGAAGAAAAAAATGAGCAACCCAAAAAGAGTGTTTGTCACAGACAATAGGTACTCGATCAGTTGTTGCTGTTGTTATTATTATCCTACCAAGCACCAGCACTGAGCTAGCCTCCTATGCCCTGATGAGACCCCTACCTCCCTTCAGGACATCCTGTCCCTATCCAGTTGTCTTTCATTTGGGTGTCAGCCAGTCTTCTTCTGAATTCCTTTAGCATAGTGAATTTCTTCTCCATGGAACTGATGCTCAAACATTCCTCTTCCTTGCTCCCCTGGAGGACCTCCGTGCCCAGGCTCTTTGCCTGCCTTATTTACTTATTTACGATGCACAAACTGTCCCCTGTCCTTATTTCTCATACCCCAAGCTCTGAGTTCATGGAGGCACCATCTGCTAGGGCACTGACTTGACAGGCCCTGAATCCTCCAGCTACAAAACCTTCTGCGCTTAGAACTCCTCGGCTTCAGCTCATTAAATGCAGGCAGGCAGGAAGCAGCAAATCTCACTTGGACTGTGCCAACCATGCAGGACTCCACTCGGCAGGTCCCCCTGCCAGCACTGTCTCTCTTTCAGCCATGCTCCCTGGACTCTCCCCTTTCCTTGGGTCATTTCTCCAGCCAGTGGCCCTCAACACCAGGAGACCAGTGACTTGCTTCATCTACCCTGTTTCTCTGTCTCTCTGCCCCCACTCTCTCTCCCCACACACACACATACACACACACACACATATACATGTGTGTATTTTTTTTTTTGAGACAGAGTCTTGCTCTGTCACCCAGGCTGGAGTGTAGTAGCGTGATCTCAGTTCATGCAACCTCTGCCTCCTGAGTTCAAGCGATTCTCCTGCCTCAGCTTCCTGAGTAGCTGAGATTACAAGCACGTACCACTACACTCAACTAAGTTTTGCATTTTTTTTGTAGAGACAGGGTTTCACCATGTTGGCCAGGCTGGTATTGAACTCCTGACTTCAAGTGACCCACCTGCCTCAGCCTCCCAAAGTGCTGGGATTACAGACATGAGCCACCACACCTGGCCTCTCTGTGTATATATATTTTAATTGTGACAAAGCACACATAATATAAAATTGACCATTTCTATCATTTTTAAATGAACTAAGCACGTTCACATTGTTGTGCAGCCGTCACTACCATCTCCAGTGCTTTTTTCATCTTCCTCAACTGAAATTCTCTCCCCATTAAACGTGAACTCCCCATTCCCTGCCACACCTTCCAGCTGCGGGTAACCGCCATTCTACTTTACGTCTTTATGAATTCGACTGTTGTAGAAGCTCACATAAGTGCGATTATACAATATTTATCTCTTTGCAACTGGCTAACTTCACTCAGCACAATGTCTTCAAGGTCCATCCCTGCAGTAGCATGTGTCAGAATGTTCTTCCTTTTTAAAGCTGAATAATATTCCATAGTGCAGATGGACTTACTACACTTTGTCTGTTCATCTGCTGGTGGACACTTGGGTTGCATCCACCTTCCTGTCCACATTTTTTACATTCCACTCTGGCCAGGAGCTCTCTTCCTTTAAACTCCCCTCAACCCCTCCCTTAGTCCATGCCACAGCATCTAAACACTCACATATGTGCCTTCTCTTGGCATGTGGGGATAAGAAGTTGCTGCATTGCACATTTGCAAATACTATGCTTCTTTTTCCACCCAACCTCTTCTATTCAATCTTTTGCTGCAGGAGGAAGCCTCTACTAATAATATTCACCCAGGTATAGTCTAGACCCTTTCACATACATCTTCTCATTTTTTCTTGACATATATTTTGGAGAAAATTTGTACTTTTTCAAACAACAAAGGTAAAATGCTCATTGTATACAATTTAGAAAGTACAGAAAAGGGAAAAATATCCTTCATAGTTCCACTACTCATAACCATGGCTCAAATTTTGGAAACTTCTCTCCCCTGTCCTTTTTTTTTGAGATGGAGTATTACTATTGTTGCCCAAGCTGGAGTGCAATGGTGCGATCTCAGCTAACCGCAACCTCTGCCTCCGGGGTTCAAGCAATTCTCCTGCCTCAGCTTCCCGAGTTAGCTGGGATTACAGGCATGCGCCACCACACCTGGTAATTTTGTATTTTTAGTAGAGATGTGGTTTTTCCACGTTGGTCAAGCTGGTCTTGAACTCCCAACCTCAGGTAATCCACTCACCTTGGCCTCCCAAAGTGCTAGGATTACAGGCAGGAGCCACCGTGCCCGGCCTTGTCCCCTGTCTTTTAAGAATAAAAACAAGGATAATGTATTGAATGCATTCACTGAGCACTTACTTTGTTGCCAGGTGGATATTACTACCCCATCATAAAGATGAGGATGGTAAAGCTCTGAGAAAGCAGCTTGTCCAAACATGTCTATGAACCCACAATTGGAAAGAGACAGAATTGAACCTTCTACTCTTGTTCTGCCTCCTTGGCCTGGGATAAGAAAGGATCTAGTGCAGCTTGAGAGTATCTATGGCACTTGGACTCTCCCTGAAACCACAGGCACAGACACAGGCTCAGAAACCGATGACTCTGGCTGAGTGGCCACTGGAGTCACCACGTCTCGGCCTCTCCCCAGAGGCAGACAGGGCCGTCTCCTGCCCGCTCCTTCCTCTTGGTTAGGAATCAGCTCTCTTCCCATTCTTAGTGTGCACACGGGGAGATGGGAAAGGCAGGGATTGGGGACAAGGTGGGGCACCCTGTTCCCTTGCATCACCTATAATGAGCTCGGCCAGCCCCTCATGGGTTCATTAACTGAGGCCACCAGACGGAATGGGAGCCCCAGCTGGCAGCCGGGCCACGCAGGCTGCCTGACACATTATGAAAGTCTAATTAGAGTGCCGGCCCAGGCCAGTGCAGCTGGAGGGGGCCCTCTGCACAATGCTAATGTGATGGCAGAGCCATCTCGGCTTCTGGAAGCGTAGGGTCTCTAGGGGCAGGCTGGACTCACCCTCTGACCCTGGGGCACTGACCGGCCTTGGGCTGCCTCTTTCTTGGAGCTCAGCACGCAGGGCCTGTGCTGCTCTCTGCTCCCTTCATTTGGGCTGTTCTGAGAAGCCTTGTCTCACCATCGTAAAGATTCTTGGTTTAATAGTGTCCATCTGGCTGCCAAGTAGCCCCTCAGTGCCTTGAGGGCAAAGCCCAGGACTTGTCATTTTATTCCCACTGCAGCAGTGGGTCTGGTGCTTGGCAGAGCTGGGGTGCGTGTGCATGGATAGGAGGGAGGAAGGAGGGAAGAAGACAGAAAGGAAGGAAGGGAGAGGATTGATTTGGTCTATCCAGTCCACTTTAGCTGAGAGATTTGCCTCAGAGACGGAACTGATTTGCCCAAGATTTTATGGCAAATTAGGGGCAGAACTGGGATGGGAACTCAGGTCCCTTGGCTCCGAGTCTATTGCTCCTCCTTGTGCTCCATGGGCTGTGTCTCCCTAAGGCCCCAGCTGTTCCCTCCCTACCTGGACAATGGAAGAATATGCTGCTGCCCGGGAGCACGCATTGTGCTGTGTTCAGGGCTAGACTCACCTGGGCTGAGTTCCATGTGGCACGTGATCCAAAGAAAGGCTCACATAATGGCTCTGAAGGCTTCCCTGGGGCAGGTTAACATTTAGGGAACAATATCATCATATTTCTTTTCTAACAACACATATTCCAATTCTAACAAACCTTTTTTCAAAGGACTCTGACATCCTTGCTTTCTTATAAACCTGATGACAACCCAGGGAAGTACAGAGGGAATCAATGGTTTTATCTCAGGCAAACTGAGCAACAGAAAAAAACTGAGTGGCTTATTTTAACAAGGATGCAATGAGCTGTGAGCTTGAAAACCCAGGGTTCTTAACTTCCAGCTCAGGCTTCTCTCTCCAAGAAGCCATGTGGGACTTCATTTGTTTCAAATGCGTGCATTGAGGACCTCATATTTTCCTGGACTGTACTCAGTGCCAAAGACACAAAGATAAATGAGGCATGGTTTCTGCTGCCAGGTATTGAGAGACAAGAACACGGCTTGGGGAGGCCTGGTAGTTGGTATGGCTGTGGGGGGCTCAATCCCATAGCTGTGCCCTTTGAGCCCTGCACCTGCGTGCCATCAGCCCACAGCATTGAGATGTCACTTTCACCGAAAAGCTTCCTTGATTCCCACCTGGGGCCTCCCTCTGTGCCCATCACACTCTGATGTACTTATTTATTTGCTTATTCCGCCAATATTTATTGAGCACCTACCATGTGCCAGACCCTGCCTGGGCGTACAGTGGTGAACAAGATAGACTTGGTTCCTGCGATGGTGAAATTTACAGGGAGAGATGAAGAATAAAACATTAAAAAGCAGCTAAAACAAAGACGAGTTGTAATCCAATGATTGCTATGATGGAAATAAATAGACTATGTTCTGGTTATCTATCCTGTATAACTGCAGTGCCCCCAAAGTTAGTGTACCTTGTGATTTAATGGGTTGAGGATTTGGACAGGGCTCAGCTGGGTGATTTTTCTGCTGTATGTGGTGTTGATGGCTCAGTGATATTCAGCTGGTAGAGGGCCTGGTCTGGAGGGTCCCAGACAGCTTTACTTGCATGCCTTGTTCCTCCGTGGGGACAGTTAGTAGGCTGGGCCCTGCTGAGCTGCCTCCCTCTCCATGTAGTGTCAGAGCCTCCTGCTTCAGCTGGGCATCAGACTTCTAACACAGTAGCTTGGGGCTTCCTCTTAACTGTTAGGCCTGGAGCCGGTATAGTGTCACACCCCGACCCAGATGTTATTTGCCAAAGCTGTCTCAGCCCTAGCTCAGCTTCAGGAAAGGAGAAATAAACCCCTCCTCTTATTGGAGGAGTGTCAAAGGGTTGGTAGCCCACACCAAGCTGGACCATAGTCAGGAAGGTGTCTGGAGGAAGTGAGACTTGAGAATTGAGAAGGAGCAGCATGGGGCAGTGGAAGGGGATGGAGGCCAAGTGGCCAGAATTAGTGAGTATGGGGAGTGGGAAGCAGGGAGTCACATTATGTGATTTATATGTTTAAAACACCACCTGGGTTAGAGGGTGGAGCTGAGGAGCCTACTCATGGGCATGTGGATATAGCTTTCCAGGCAGGGGCAGTGATGGCCTGGGTGGGAACACAGCAGATGAGAGAAGTCATCAGATGCCAGGAAACCTCTCAGAGGGGAACAGAGGAAAAGAGAGAAAACAAGGATGTCTCCTGTTTCTGCCTTGAGATGGGAAGGACTTGGGGAAGAGGATGAGGCAAGAGCTATAGCCCTGTGTTGTCATAATCCGTTTACTTGTTTATCCTCCTTTGGACAACCACTGGGTTGCAAGCTCCGAGATGGCAGAGAGGGTGACTGTTGACCCGCAGTCCCTAGCACCTCTCACAGGGCTGGCACATGGTCATCACTGAATGTCATTGACTAATGAACGAGTGAATGAAAGTCAAGCGGTAATTAGAGTTGTGTAGCGAGGACAGGGAAAGGGGCTTTCTGGCTGCCTTAGGAGCTTGGTGAGGCCGTCTGGGTGAAGTGTCACTCATTCATGTGCCTGGTACGGGTCCTATATTGCTGAAAGGACAGAGTACAGAGTGTGGACTGTGCTGTGGTCTCCCCGTTTGGGGAATGGGACCAGCAGCATCGGCATCACATGGGGACCTGCTAGAAATGCAAGATCCGGGGCCTTGCTGGAGACCTGCTAGATCAGAACTTCTGGGGGTGGGGCCTGGCAATCTGCATGTAACAAGCCCCCTGGGGGAGTCTGATGGCCAATCACAGTGTAATGATTTTCTGAGTGATAAATGGTTTTCAACTCACTTTCAGGGTACACTGGCCTTCCCTCTTCTTCACTAGCATCAAATCCATCTACTGCCCTTTGCAACCTAGGCCTAACCTGAGCTTGGCTTTTCCTTCTGAGGGCCTGGAGCTGAGCCTTTCATGAGCGGGACTGTGGTGTAGTGAGCGGTACATATGGGGCCCCCAAGTCTGCCTCTCGGGGTAGGTGGATGGTCTTGTCCAAATGAATTGATGGCTCCACAAACACAGATGTTTCCTGGGAATAAGACTTTCTCTTCCTCCAGGAAAATGTTCTCTAAAACACCAATACTTTGAGATGTTTGAATGGGTGAGAGAGAGGGGGAAAAGGAGGAGGAGAAGGAGGAGAAGGAAGACTGACTTTTGCAGTAATTAAGCCTATTGACTTCTTTCTGAAAGCTATTTGACCACGGGATTCCCTCTCTCCATAGTATTTATTTATTTATTTACATATTTAATTATTTTTGAGACAGAATCTCACCCTGTCACCCAAGCTGAAGTGTAGTGGTATGATTACAGCTCACTGCAGCTTCAAACTTCTGGGCTCAAGTGATCCTCCTGCCTCAACTTCCCAAGTAACTGGGCCTACAGGTACATGCCACCACATCTAAAAAGTTTTTTTAAATTATTATTATTATTATTATTATTATTTAGAGACAGGGGTCTTTCTATGTTGTCCAGGCTGGACTTAAACTTCTGGGCTCAAGCAATCCTCCTGCCTTAGCCGCCCGAAACACTGCAATTACAGGCAGAGCCACCACACCTGGCCCTCCCCATAATATTTGTTAATATTTCACAAACCAGCACTTCTTGAGACCCAGTTTGAAAATCTCTGTCCTAAACAAACACTGCGGTTACCCTCTGTAGTAGCAACACTCTATGCAAATAGTGCTCTTTATCTGCAGTGACAGAGTCCTCTTCTGTTCTGGCTTTCTCAGTTTTTGATACCCCTCACCTTCCAGGGGCTGTACCTGATGAATATGCTCCATGCAGAGTTAAGTTCTGGTTGCTGCTATTTGAACTGCTGTGACAAAAAGCAACAGGGCATTCTATTTAAATATGACTTAAACATTTGGGAAAAGCCAGAATTTGGAAAGTGCTGAGAGGTGCTTGGCTAGTTAGGGAATATATTCTATGCAGATATCCTGTGCAAAAGAGGTTTGGAGCCTCTTTCAGCTTCACAGAGCAGTTGGGAGAGAGGATTCCTGTGAACAACTAACTTCATTTCCAAGAAAACACTTCTTAGTGGGGATAGAGCATCACAGGATTTTTTTTTTTTTTCACAGATGTAGCATGTCTCTAAAGAGATGCTATAATTTAGACTTAGCCTTCCAGGCTATTCCTAAACAGAGAAGCACTTTTGTAGCATATAAATTGAGCATTTACATGTAAAAAGGATTCAGAATTTAAACATTTGCTTAGAATGAGGTAGAGATGGAGAAAGCCCTCCAGTGGGGCTTGTGTCTCCATTCACAGCTATTACTATTACTGCAGCTGGTATCAAGCTAGTAATGGCTTTCCAGGGTCATACTTTCCAGAGCTGCTGTTCTCTCAGCACCGTGTGCCAGCCAGATCTTTCCTGATTGTTTGGTGCTTGTGCTGTGCAGGTCATTTAATCTTTCAGGCACTCCTCACATCCACATCACCGTGGACCAAGTGCTCTACTGGATGTCTGATAGGCATCATCTCATTGCACATTCACGGGGAATGTGGTCTACGAGGAAGGGGCTATCTTTATCTTTCTTGTTGAAGACACTAAGTTTTTGAGAAATTAAGTAATTTGCCCAGAGGGACATGGCTAGCACAGGTAAGTGGCAGAGCTAGGATTCCAATCTTGGTTTACGTGACTCAAAAATGCAAAACTGCAGCTAGCTGCTGACTTTGTTCCCTCACCTTTCTGGGGTGGCTTAGTGCTTCCCGAGAATCACCCATCCATATCCACCACATCCTCCTTGGATGAGCATCAGGGGGTTGCTACTATCCCCCTGGTCAGCTCCTACATAGAGGCCAGCTTAGGGCTTGTCTCTTTGGTGAAGCCCCTGCTGCTGATCTCAAGCCTACAGTCAGCTGCTCCTCTCGCCTCCCATGTGAGTTGTGTGTCTCTCTCATGGGGCTTGCATCAGATTATCAAGGAGTGATCCAGTTCCTATATCTGGTTCTCTCACTTCAGTCTGCCAGCTGCCTGAAGGTAAGGGACCATTTCTAGTCTCCTTCTCTCTGATATATAATTGATGCTTTAATCAAAGTTTTTTTCAACGAATGGCTGAATTAACCAAGACACTGCCAAATGCTTTCTTTAAATATATTTGACAAATAGACTTATTTTGTGTTGCTGCAGAAGGAGAGAAGTGATGTCCGAGGGTGGCATTTTCAGAGAAGCAAATGTCAACTCAACCTTAAGGATGTTCAGTAGCCACAGCTGTCCACCAATGAAAGGGCTGCCTGGGGAGGTAGTGAGTTCCCAATGCACAGAGGTATACGCACAAAGGCTGGGTATTTTAAGGGCAGCATTTCTGTAATATGGATGATCAAAATGAAAGGGGATTCTTGATAACACAGGAACCATAAATATTGAATTATCTTTTCAATTCTCCTTTAAGGTTTCTGGTAGCCTGAAGGAGAAAGTCTCAGTTTGGTACTAGTGTGTTGTTAATGCCCTCTAATCTCCTTTTTAACAAATAGAGAACAGACCTCAAGATTGAATATACTGTTTTGTTTTCACTGAATTTATTTTTTTGATTACCTTCTATTTATGGCAAATGATGCTTTTTTTTTTTAAAGCTAAAACTAGCGAAGTTCTTTGTAAATACATTTAAGTTAAAAAAAAAAAAAGACATTAACAGGGAGATAGTAAGTGTGGTGGTATACAGGAATGGCAAAAATCCTAAAGCCAGCATCAAGTCACTCTAAGTCCCCTTCCAGTTCCTCCTGCAAAGTGAGCATCTTTCATCTCTACCTTCTTCATCTTCTACCTTCCTTTTTTTTTTTTAATCAGGGGAAGGGATTTTAAGACAGGAGGCTCAGCCTGAAGAGTGGATTTTGCAATGGCTATAGATAGCTCCTTTTTCTCCTTCCAATTTTTTCCATATGGCTCTTTCCCAGGTCCCACACCAAAGTCCCTGGAATCCTCAGAGACTCTAATCAGCAACTTCCAAAGCATTAACAAGGACGTGATTTCTTTATGCATGCATATGCTTGATATACATATATATTTTCTATCATTTAATTTTTATACTAAAAATAAAAAATAGATGTAAGAAATGAGATTTTCACAAACAGTAATATGTAGGGGTTTAATTTTGACTCTATTCCATTAGGTAAATAGGTTAATAATAATCTTTGAAGGTTATATAGGACCTTACACTTTGCAGATTCCTTCCCTAGCCTTTAACTGCTTAAATCCTCCCAAGAATCCTGATGAGAGTTGGGAGAGTCAAGGAAGGTGTTATCATCCCCAGCTGATAGGCAAAGGACCTGAAGGCAAGGCAGGGTGAGCCCTAGCTCCAGACCCACAGCTGACTGGTGAAATAACTGACCCGGTTTTGCATTTTGGAGTCAGGTAAACCCAGATTGGAATGCTAGCTCTGCCACTTACCTGTGCTAGCCATGTCCTTCTGGGCAAATTACTTAATTTCTTGAAACCTTAGTGTCTTCACCTGGAAAGATAAAGATAACCCCTTCCTAGCAGACAACATTTCCCATGAAGGTGCAATGACATGATGCCTATCAGACATCCAGTAGAGCACCTGGTTCACAGTGGTGGATGTGAGGGGTGCCTGAAAGATTAGGTGACCTGCACAGCACAGGCACCAAACAATCAGGAAGCCATGGCTCAGGGCCTTTTCCTCTGCCTAGTGCTGCACATACCACGTGGTGCACCCATTCTGCAGGCAGGTAAACCAAGACAAAGGGGCTTGCAAGGAAAGAGATGAGGCTGACCTGTGCTCTGTATTTGGGGTGATAGAGTCCCCTTCTATTGACAGAGTTCCCTTCAGAAGAGTGACAGAGTCCCCTTCTGTATTTGGGATGACAGAATCCCCTTCTAAACCAAGACAAAGGGGCTTGCAAGGAAAGAGATGAGGCTGACCTGTGCTCTGTATTTGGGGTGACAGAGTCCCTTCTATTCTGGCTTTCTCAGTTTTGATACCCCTCACCTTCCAGGGGCTGTACTTGATAAAAATGCTCCATGCAGAGGGTTAAGTTCTGGTTGCTGCTATTTGAACTGCTGTGAATAAAAGCAAGAGGAAATTGCCTAATGAGGCAGAGACTTTTGCTCTGAATCCATCCAGAAAGTCAAAGGAGAGCTCAGAGGTACTGCTGGATAACAGACATCAGCATGTACCCTCATGCTGCAGTGTGAGGAATGGGATCCCAGAGGAAGCAGTGAATCATTCTGCCTTGGGATGGAGGGGGAGTCACAGGGATGTTTGCGCTGGGCCTTGAAGTTCACATAAGAGTTTACAGAAGGATCAAGTAGTAATGGAGGAGGAAAACCAATATTTTTAGAACACTTACCATAGGCTGTTTGTCTATGTACAGCAGGCCTTAGATCTTCCCAATAACTTAGTGAGGTGCTAGTGGTAATAATGGTATTGACAATAAAAATTACTATTATGTGCAGGGTTTGACACTAAGAGAATTGTATGGATTATGTCATTTAGCCCTCAAAGCACCACTATGAGGTAGTTGTCACCTCATTTCACAAATAAGGAAAGAGAAGGTTTAACTATAGTAACTTTCCAAGTTCAGTTTGTTGGTGAGGGACAGAATTAGCATTTGAATCCAAGCCTCCTGACTTGATAGCCCCCCAACACTGATAAGCAGAGCCTGCTTTGGCCAGGGGACTCAATGAATGGAATTAGTCCCCTTTGGGATGACTCTGTCTCAGGGTTGCCAAATAGTGCTGGAGCCAGGCCCTGGACTGCACTCTCTAGCTCCCAGCGCGGCAGCCTCGCACTCCTCAGGGGCTCCTGGTGGAGGGGTGGGGGGGAGATAATAAAGTAAATATTTATAAAGTAATTTATAAAGAAAAGAGGTTTAATGGACTCACAGTTTGGCATGGCTGGGGAGGCCTCAGGAAACTTACAATCTTGGTGGAAGGCACCTCTTCACAGGGCAGCAGGAGAGAGAAAGAGTGCCCAGTGAGGGGGGAAGCCCCTTGTAAAACCATCAGATATTGTTGAGAACTCACCCACTATCACTAGAACAGCATGGGGGAAACCGCCTCCATGATTCAATTATCTACACCTGGTCCCACCCATCACATGTAGGGATTATATTACAATTCAGGATGAGATTTGGGTGGGACATAGCCAAACCATATCAGGGTGGAATTGTGTCCCCTCAAAATTCCTGTGCTGAAGTCCTAAAGCCCAGTTCCTCAAAATGTGACCTTATTTGGGAACAGGGTCTTTCTAGAAGTAATCACGTAAAAATGAGGTCATTGGGGTGGGCCCTAATCTGACATGACTGGTATATATCTTTACAAAAAAGGAACTTTGGGCATAGAGACCTACACACAGGGAGAATGCCTTGGAAAGGTGAAGGCAGAGATCAGGGTGCTGTGTCTACACCAACACCAAAGATCTCCAACAGCCCACCAGGAGCCAGGAGCGAGGCCTGGGACAGATCCTGTTAAAGGCTCTCCAGACTCCATGCATTTCTCCTTCAGAGCCCTTCTTCCTGCTGCTATTTTCTATGGATTTTTGTGATTATGTGATTGTTATCTGAGACCCCCACTAGACTGTAAGCTCCAGGAAGTGAGAAGTGTGGCTCATTTTGCTTACCATTGCCTGGCGCAGAACAGGCACATACTATTTGCTGAATTAATGATTCATGCTACAAGCAAGTGCAATGAATCCTGAATCCTGCTTGGGGCAGCTTAGATAGCAGGAGGTTAAATGCACCTTTCTGGCCGCAGAACTGATTGAGATAGCATTTCTCAGAGACAAGCCCAGTGTGAGGCCTGAGAAGGTCCTGGAAGGGAGCAGGAAGCCCGAGCAGGAGCTTGCCTTCCTCCCAAAGGGACCCTGGTCCCAGGGCAGGAGCTTTGGACTCATCCACTACGTGGGGCTCTGCAAGCTTGGAAATGGGTTCTGTTTGCTAAGCGGAATATTCCGGCCCTCAGCCGAGAAGCGGGAGAAACTGGCTTACTGCTAATTTCATTTTCCCAACTCACCAGCTTGGCAAGGCCTGGCTCCTCTAGCTGCAGTCTCCTAGAACTTCATATCCAGCTCCCCTAGCCAAAGAAAGAAAGCTGTGACTCACCAGAAATGTTCATTGCTATTTTCTGGCCATAAAAAAAAGAAAACATATACATACATATGCAAAAGTTCTAACGTGATGTCTTAGTTCAGCAGCTTCTGCCTGCTGGGTCGACACTTGCATGCAAGATTGGAGAAGCAGAAGGGCCGCTCTGAGTGCCTTGGCCGAGAGCACTGGCCCTCATTCATTCTGACGTCTTCCAAAAATGAGGCTGCAGAAGACAAAAGTGGCTGCTGGCACAGAGCTGGATCTCAGGTCAAAGGGATTCTGCTTTCAAAAGGGGCAAGCAACCCCGAGAACAGGGAAGGCTGAAGGTTTCTGCAGCCTTCAACCTTCTGGCTCTGCAGTCTGCAGCCTTCGTGCTTCCTCCCTCCTGCAGTCCCAGTGTGAGCTAGATGGAAACAGGATGGAGAGCATGAGACCCTGCGGGCCCCTCCAGCCTCACTCTGCACCCTCTCTCTCCTCTGCCTTGCCTCCTGCTCCGGCCAGGCTGTTCTTTACTTAGTTCCTTAAATGCACCAAGCTCCCCACCCTTAGGCACCTTTGCCCATTCTGTTCCCTCTGCCTGGAGCCTTCTCCTGCCAGTCCACCTGCTCAGCCCCCTTCATGAGTGCCCTCCAGCTGTTCCTTTGGAGCCCAGCTTAATGACCCCTTTTTTGGGGATACTTCAGTAACCCAAAAATCAGGCCAGCCCTCTTGTTATGGGATGCTCATGGCACGGGCTCCCCCTCCATTCCAGCACATTCTGCACTTCTAACTCTACCCATGTTTGTGGGCTTGTGGGGGGCGTCTGTCTCCCCACCAGAGTGTCTGCTCCATGAAGGCGAGAACTGTGTCTGTTGAAGATTGTGTCCCTGGGGTCTGATCTATACAAAATATTCAACAAAAATGTATGGAATACATGAAATGCTAAAGAATGACTGCAGAGCTCTCTTCTGGCATTTTAGCCCAGAGTGACTCCATGGTGTGAGTGGCCAGGACACAGGGGATAGCATGGCAGACACCAGTGAACACCCATCCCCACATCCAGGTGGCTTTCTGTTCTCTTCTGCTGTACTGAGTCCCACCTGTGGGCCTTCGCTCTGCTTTCAGACATGGTGAGAGCCTGGTACCATTGTGGCCAAGGCTTTCTGCAGACTACAAATGACCTGCCCCACAGGAGGGACCCAGGGCTAGGAGAAGGTTGGGGAGCAGAACCGACAGTCTCCCATGCTGGGAGGGACCTAGAGAACAGGCCTCTGATTGGACCGCAGGCCTGGGACAGCATCTCAGAGAAGGCTGGGCTGCACATTGTCCGATCCTGCCCTCTTCCAGGGAAGCAGGAAGGGAGATGCCACAGTGGCTTGGCCCTGCCCCAGTCCTCCGGCCACAGCCTTGCCAGGCTTCCCAGGGACTGGCCTCTTCTGCCATGTGGCCACGGCATTTGTAAAGCTTTCCGTGTTGTTCTGTGGTTTTAAATAGCATCCAACTCCTTGCTGCTGGCTTTCACGTTTGTCTTTCAGCCCAGTTAGCTCAACCTGGATGCCCCAAGGCCTTTTAGACTCGTCCTGTTCAACTCGAACTCATTGTCCTCCCTCCCTGCCCACCCTTGACCTGCTCCTCTTCTTCTCCACAGAGGCTCCTTCTATTTCCCCAGGTGCCCAAACCAAAAACTGGGGAGTCATTCTGGACATCTTTTGCTCTCTCTTAACTTCCAGCCCCAACCCCATCCAGTCTCCCTGTCCAGTCAATTTCCTACCTAAGCCTTTCTTGAATCCCTCAGTTTCTCTCTCAGCCTCGGCTCTGCACAGCAGCCAGAGTGAGAGTTTGAAAGTGCAGTTTTACCCTTTCACTCCCTTCCTCTAAATCTTCTTTCAAGGGCTCCCTGCTGATCCCAGGATGGAGCTCAAACTCTAATGAGAGTTAAAGACCCTTTGCCAAGTGGCCGCTGCCTCAGTCTCCAAGTTCACCCTTACCCTCCTACCCCAGAACACTATGCCTGGGCCCCCTCCCTACCTCCAGCTCACCAACACGCCCTCTCCTGCTTCCCCTGGACCCTTGGTCATCACATTTCTCCGCTTTGAAGGCTCCTCCTTGTGAAACTCCAGCCCAGCCTTTAGTTCTCAGTCTAGAAACTGCTTCCTCCAGGAAGTCATCCATGACCACTGCACCGCCAGATCTAGGGAAGGAGGCCTCCCACTGCTCCATAGCCTCCTTCTCATGACTGCATTGATGAGGCTGCCTCATCACTTTCTGTTCTTTGTGAATCTCCTTTCTAAAGTGGAAGACGTGCGGGGCAGGGTCTTGCAGCCTTGGTTGCTGCTGCACTCACAGCACCTAGTCCTGCCCAGCACAGGCACACAAACACAAGGAGTGAACAGGAGCTGGAAGGAATCTTCACAGTGGCTGCTCACTTCAACTTAACGAGTCTTCCGCTTCGGCTGCTTTCGCGTAACATCCTCCTTGCCTTGGCTCGTTCTGCCTCCTGCAGTTCTGTCTTACACTGCACTGCCTCCTGGCTTGCAGCTTCTCATAAGGACAGCACTGTCCTTTCTGCCCTTCCTCTCATCTCATCTCTCTGGCTAGATGACCTAGTTAATGGTCCCCAAATCGTCCTAGCACTTCCCCATCATTTCCAGATAACTTGTCTTTTTCCTTCCCTCTGAAACTCACCTTCTGGCTGTGGCTTCCATAATTTTGCACAATTTAATTCCCTGGTGCTGTTCAGTTCTTGCCTCCCAGGTTCAGCTAAGCCCCTGAAGTAATTTAGGTAACAGCTCAATTATCTCATCTCTCCTTAATCTTTCCATTTCCATCACCACCTAGGAAGCAGTGAAAATGAGATAAGCAACGCATTTTCTGCCCAAACCTACTGCTCCCCTTGCAGTTCTTATCTCAGTTCATGTCATCAGCATCTACCCAGTTGCCTGAGATCTCAGCTTCAGAATCACCATCTGCTCCTGCCTCCTCTCTCTGCTGTTTCCAGGAAGTCTCCAAGAGGATCTGCTCTCCTGTTGAGAAGTCTCTCAAGTCCAGTTTTCTCTGGCCACAACACCATACCCAGGCCTCACCATCTCTCTTTTGAACAAAGATTACCTCCTGCCTGGTCCTCTTGCCAACAGCCCCATATCCCTGCTCATCCACCCACCCACCTACCCATCCATCCCTTCATCCACCAATCTGCCCTCAATGATCTTGCCAAAACACATGTTGGTTATATCCTACCTCTGCTGAAAGAACTTCCATGACTCCCCACTGCCTATAGCAGACATTCTTATTTATTTATTTTAGAAACAGGCTCTTGCCTATTTCCCAGGCTGGAGTGCAGTGGCATGATCATAGCTCACTGTAGCTTCAACCTCCCAGGCTCCAGTGATCCTCCGACTTCAGTCTCCCAAGTAACTAGGACTATGGGTGTGTGCCACTACACCTGGCTAATTTTTAAATTTTTTATAGAGATGGAGTTTTGCTATGTTGCCCAGGCTGGTCTTGAACTCCTGGGCTCAAGTGATCCTCTTGCCTCTGCCTCCCAAAGCCCTGGGACTGCAGGCATGAGCCACTGCACCTGCATCCCTAAAGCAGGCATTCTTAATTCTGGCTGCACATTAGAATCCTCTAGAGAGTATGAAAATGTGAGTACCATGCTCTACCCTCAGAGATTCTGATTTTGTCTTGGATGGGGCCTGGGTCTTGGTGATTTTTTTTAAGCTCCCCAGGTGATTCTAGTGTGCAGGACAGATTGAGAACTATGTGATCTAGAAGATAAGGGGTCCCACCCTCTTAGCCTGGCAGTGTGCCCCACAATTGGGCCTTTAATCTGTATCCCCAGCCTCATGTCCTACAGTCCTCCACTAATACACTCAGAATTCCATCTCTCCTGAGCTACTTCACTATATTTGTGCCCACTCTTCCTTCTACCCACAATTTCATCCTCTCTCTGACTTCTGACCATTTGGAAAACTCCTACTCATCCTTTAAGACCCAGCACAAATGCAGCCTTTTTTCAGGGTTCTCTCTTCCGTAGCATCTGCTATGTGGCAGGCAGGTTGCTGGGTGCTGGATGTGATGACTGCAATGGAAATGGTCCCTGCTCTCAAGAGCTCACAGTAGGGTGAGGGGGAAGGATGGAAACTCCTTAAGGTAGAAGGTCTCTAACTTGAGTATGCATCCAAATCACCTCAAGGGCTTGTTAAAACACAGATGCTGGGCCCACTCCAGGGCTTCTGAGTACAGGTGGTCTGGGGCTGCCCTGAGAACTTATATTTTCAAGTTCCTAAGTGATGCTGCTGCTGCTGCTGCTGGGTCAGGGGCCACGGTGAGAACCACTGCCTTAGTGTGTGGTCAGGGGAGTGCTCTCCAGGGAGGTATCGCCTAAGCTGAACCTACAGTAATAGAAAGAGGCATTCATGAGAAGAGCAGGGACTGTGGTATTTCAGGTAGAGGGAAGAGCGAGAAGGTCCCAGTGAGAATAGAAGGGATCATGTGCCTGGTACCCAGAGTGCACTGGAGGAGAACAATGCCTTCTGCAGCTTCTCCAGCAGAACTGATGCTCTATGTGTCTCTCTGTTAGAGACTAGAACCACCTTCCTCTCTAAATCTTTTTTTCTGACACAGCCACTCAGCAGTGAGCCCCTCCAAGGCAGGGTGTGCATCATAGCCACCTTTGTGTGCCCAGAGCCCACCAAGACCTGACACAGTAGATTCTGAGGGATTCTAGCTGGGGTCGAACTGTAGTGTCTTGGCTCTCTCTAGGCTATAAGCCAAGGAGAAATCTGTTTCACAGCAGTATCCTAAATGCTTCATTGTCCTCCCCTTTCCTTAGATAGTTCCCTTCCTCTCTCTAAACCTAATTTCCTTCTCTCATATTTCTGCTGCCTAGATAGATTTTTAGCACATTTGATGAGAAAAAGAAAAATTCCTTGAAGTCAAGGTAGCCCTGCCTCACCTACCTTCCCAAGCCCCAGGAGACAGGAAGGGGTGGGGTGGTGGGGGGTGGGGTGGGGTGGGGACAGCAGTTCAGAGGCCCTTCTGCTTGGCTTTGGGGAGGTGGATGTGGTCATAGTGGGAGTTGGCAGAATTGCTGTATTAGTCCATTTTCATACTGCTGATAAAGACATACCCAAGACTGGGAAGAAGAAGAGGTTTAATTGGACTCACAGTTCCACATTGCTGGGGAGGCCTCAGAATCATGGCAGAGGCAAAAGGCATTTCTTACATGGTAGTGGCAAGAGAAAATGAGGAGGAAGCAAAAGTGGAAACTCCCGATAAACCCATCAGATCTCACGAAATTTATTCACTATCACGAGAGTAGCATGGGAAAGACTGGCCCCCAAGACCATTCCAATAACACATGGGAATTCCGGGAGATACAGTCCAAGCTGAGATTTGGGTGGGGACACAGCCAAACCATTGCAATTGCCTTTCTCAAAAATGCTAATAGTGAGAGGCTATGTTTCCTGAGAACAGAACCTTGGCCAGCTCCTGGAGGTGGTCCATATTCAGGACAGAGTGGGACAAGGCAGGCCTGGGGGGACCCTGGAGCTGCCACCCTCAGGTGGTGGAAGGGCCTCTCCCCTCACATCCTGCCTTTCCAACATGTTTATCCATACTGGAAAGGAGTCAGGGAGAGACTGCATTGGTGGACAAGAGCTCCAGCACAGGTGCCCTGTGTGGCAGGAAAGGGTTATTGGTTTGGTTTTGTTTTTGAATTGCCCTTCCTCTTCCTTCCTGGAGAACAGGGTGTATCCGCCTTTACCTGAGGCTCCGTGAGGGGTCTTTGGCAAATACAGATGGTCCTCAACTTAACCATGGGTTGACTTCTAATTTTGAGACTTTATAGTGTTGTAAAAGTGGTACACATTCAGTATAAACCATATTTCAAGTCCACATAAAACCATTCTGTTTTTCACTTTCAGGATAACATTCAACTAGTTACATGAGACATTCAACACTTTATTAGAAAATAGGCTTTGTGTGCAATGATTTTTCCCATCCATAGGCTAATGTGTTCTGAGCACGTTTAAGGTAGAGTAGACTAAACTATGATGTGCCGTAGATTGGGCTTATTAAATGCATTTTCAACTTAGGATATTTTCACCTTATGATGGGTTTATTGGGATGTAGCCCCACAGTAAGTTGAGGAGCATCTGCAGAGCCAAGAGACAGATTTTCTCCGGTCTCATTAGCATCCCAATCTTTGGGAAACAATAGTATAAGGATCCGTGGTTCTCAGACTTGAGTGAGTATCCGAATCCCCTGGAGGGCTTGTTAAAGCCCAGATTGCGGGGCCCATCCCCAGAGTGTGTGACTCAGCAGGTCTGGAGTGGGACCGGACAGTCTGCATTTCTAACCAGTGCCCAGGTCATGCTCTTGCTGCTGGTCTTGGAGCACACTCTGAGAACCCCTCCTTTAGCATCAGACCCAGCTAGAGAGTGCTAAAAACCTATCAGTCATTGCAGGACAAAGGGTTTTTTGTCTTGCAGGTATTTGTATTTTCCTTAACTCTTCCTCCTGAATACAGAATCTGAACCCTCCTAGTCCCTTTCCCTACAGCTCCATGGAGGGGCAAAGGCATGTGTTTCCAAGAGACAGAGGCCAAGAGACAGAAGCCAATCCCTGGGGAAAAACAAAGAAGTTAAGAGCCCAAGAAAATTACAAGGGTTGAGGGAGGCAGGATGGAGGAGTGGAAGTATCTACTTTTTGTTCTTTCTATTGCATAGTTCTAGAAATCATACAAGTATAACATTTAAAGCCCAATTGGTTTACTATTTCTTAGCTCCAGTGAAGGTAGCTTCTTCCCAGAAGGTAGAGGTACCTGGAACAAGCACCACATTCAGTGGGAGAGTAGAACTGCATAGGCATCAAAGACCTGGGTTCTGGCCCCAGTGCTGCTCTGCGACCTTGGAGGATCACTTCAGCTGTTGTAGCCTGTTTCCCCAGCTGTATAACATGTAACAGCAAGACTGACCTTGAAGGGGCAATGTGGGGGTCAAAAGAGCTGAGGTGGGTGGCAGTGTAAACCACTGTTTGATGACATTCCAATGTAGCCAACCTGAGCTTTTCTTGGTTTCCACAGGAAGGACCAGTACCTCCTCTCACCTGTGAACTGTTGGTATCTGGTTCTACATCAGACCCGGCGGGAGAGCCGAGACCATGCCACCCTCAATGACATCTTCATGAACAATGTCATCGTCCGCCTCTCCCAGATCAGTGAGGATGTCATCAGACTCTTCAAAAAGGTGGGAAAGTGGGCTGCCCCATGTGTCCCAGGTCTTTGCCCCAAGCTGGCCCACTCTACCAGCCAGGGTAACACTCTACCAGCCAGGGTGGGATGTGGTTTGGAGACAAGGGACCAGAAGGGCAGGTGCATTGAAGGATATAAGTGGCTGAGGGCTGGACTTGGGACCCCAGCCCAAGTTTGAACCCTGGATGTGCCTTTCAAAGAATGTGTGGTCTTAGCCACTTCAGCAACCACTGCCACAAAAATAAAAACCTTCACATGGGTAGGTAGGTAGTATATGTTCATTGTAGAAAATTTTTTAAAATGGAGATGAGCACACACACGAAAATTAAAATTACCTGAAATGCCATTGTTTGGAGATAATCACTCTGATATCCTAGGAATTTCTCTATATGTATAAATGCAACTACATTTTCTGAGAGTCCTTAAATTCGTGTATTTTCTAGTGTACATATGCATTTTTTCCAAATCAGATCATAATGCATATATGATTTTACCACCTGCTTATGTCACCTAACAAATTACATAATGCTCTATTACATTTTCCCATATCAATAAGCATATTCCCATAACATTTTGAACAATTACATAGTATTTCGTTATATAGGTATACCCTAATTTATTTAATCTCTTATTGTTGAGCACTTAGTTTATTTCTGTTATTTTACTCTTATAAATAACACTGCTGTGAGCTTTTTTGTCACATTCACTGTTACTTTCTTAGGATCAGTTTCTGCAGTGGGAATTTTAGAGTTGAAAGTATGCTCATTTTTAAAGCTTTTGACAGTGTACCTTATTGCCTCAGAAAGATTTTACCCATATAGACATCCAGAAGCTGAGTGTGGAGGGAGCACTGAGGTTTCTGCATCCCAGTTTCCTTATACAGTGCCTGGCATGTGCAAGGTGCTGTACAAATGTTTATAGAACTGAACTCACTTCTGTGAATTTCAGTTTCCTTGTCTGGAAAATGGGCAAGTCGTTTAGCCTCTGTGAAACTCGTCCTCTTTGTCTAACCAGAAGAGTTAAGATCAGCTACTTCCTAGGAGGCTGAGGGTTAAACAAATGATGTGTGGGGAGAGTAGCATTATTGCAAAGTGGTTTGGGATGTGGCCTCTGGGTCTAGAATTCTTAATTCTTGGGTTCATAATCCTGGTTCCATCATTTATTAGCTGAGTATCTTTGGGCTTGTTACTTCAACTCTCTGTGCCTCAGTTTCCTCATTTGCGAAATGGGGATGGAGATAAATACCCGTGGGCAGGTGGGAGGATTAACAGGTTTGTTGTTCCCATGTACAGTGTGGAGACCAGCACCTGGCACTTAGTAAGTGCTCATGAAAGCTATTATTCGAATATAAGAGACATATTATTACCAAAAGAATCTAGCTCATCTCTTCTTGCCAGGAGGCAGTTTTAGGGGTTTGGTGACCTGAGATTGCTAGAAGCACAAAGAAGGGGACAAGTTGATTGAAAATATAATCATCTCTCCATGGTCTGTGTTTGGATCGTCCACTTTGAGGATTACTTCTATAGCAAAATTGTAATCACAGGCTAATTTCCTCCTGCCACACAATAAGCTTCTGGTTTCCTCCTAGGGTCGTGTTTATGAAATGTGGGCTAAGTTTCATATTTGCATAAGCAAACATAATTAGGAAGGTAAATACAGTGCAAAGAAAAAAAAATTGCACAGTGCTTTGCAAAGCCAAGCTGAAGTGATCCAGACGTCTGCAAGTTTGGACTGTTGGTCTCATTTCCAGCCCCCGCCTGCTGTTGCTGTCACATCTTTTTTCCTGGGTGGGAGTGACTCACAGAGAAAGGGTCATCAAGGCCTTTAGGAAATGAAGGGTCTTTTTCCTGAGCTGAGCCCTGGGACAAGTGAGATAAATCTTTTCAGTTCTCATTTAGGCTGACAGCAGCCTGACTTGTGATGGAGGTTAACAGGGTGGAAAATAATGAAAAAAATGTCTACAGCTGAGCTCCCGGCTGCCTTGTTACCAGGCCTGTTCCTGTGGAACAAAGGAAACAACCCAGCCCACAAGAGCTTTGGAGAGAGGCGCGGACGGAGCCTGGCTGGCTGACTTTGCACAGCACGGCCCCTTTGTGTCACATCAGTTATACCTAATTTTGGAACAGAGGCCGGCACTCTTTACATAATAATAGTTCCCGTAGACCTCAAAGCAACTGTGGAGGCTGCTGTCTGGTCAGACTGGGGATCCTCACTCACCTCATTTTACAGGTGAGGAGGTAAAGCGCTGGGAGGCTGTGAGGAGAACCCAGACTGGGTGGCTTTGGGCCCCTTGTCATTACCAGCAGGAGACAGCATGGCTGGGCTTTCAGAGTTTGTCTCAGAACTGCCTATCACTGACTACCCTGGGCAAGTCTCTCTGAGTCTCAGTTTTCTCATCTGGCAAATGGAGATGATAACAATGCCAGCTTCATGGGGGGCTGCTTTGATGGGTAGAGGTGGGCCAAGTGTCCAGCCCAGGCATGGCGTCCAGTAGGTGCTTACTAAATGGTAGTTTGCCAGTGATCACTAAGAATAGAAACCACTCCACATTCTGAGCTGGGGTCCTAGGACTCTACCAAGCCACACACTGGCAGTGAGGCTGCAGGAGATGGGAGTGGCTTCTAGGTCAGGTGTCTGTCCTGTGCCTACTTTCTGGCTTGGGCCTGGGTAGCTGCCCTGCCTGCCAGCTCCTCACTGATGGGGGAGCTGGTTTGACTTAATAACTTAACTTTTCATGATTCTCCATTTCCCCTTTTGCAGTGAAGTCTGTTCTTATGATTAGAGGCAGGACTTCAAATTCTAGAAGCCCATGCATGTAACCCTTGCTTTAAGTATGAGATGTGGATCAGCCATAGTAAAACTAAACTGAATGAGATCCAGGAGGCTATCTTTAGTGATCAGGACTCTTATGGTGGCAGACAGCAGAAATGCAGCCTACCCTGCTTTAAGAGAAAAAGGGACCTTACTAGTTATAAGCCTGGCTTCCGGCATGGGAGGCTTCGGGGGAACAAAGGATGTTACTAGAACTCTCTCTGCTCCAGTTTTCTCTGTTTCCCTTTCTTGTGGGGGAGGCTAGGGCCTCTTTCATAGTCAGCCTCTCCCCATGTGATGACTAGAGGGCCCCTGGCATCTCCAGGCTTACATCCTCTCTGCTTCAAGTCCCTTTTCCCAGAATGGGTTTTTTGAGTCTCTGATTGGTCCATCACGGGTCACGTGAGCACACCCGGGGCCGCACCTGTGGCTGGGGTGCTTCAGGTCTCTGCCTCTCCAGGCCGGGAAACATCCTCCCCTGAAGCCAAATGTGCACTCAATTCCACCTGACACATGGGACTGAGAATGGGTGAGGGGTGGTTCCCCAAGAAAAGTAGGAGTGTCTTTACAAGAATAAGGGAGAAATAAAACAGGAGATGGCTACTGGACCCTATTTTCCAGCCCTTTTATCATCATCTACAGCAGCTGTATGCCCTCTGCTAGATGTCCCTCAATAAAGAATGCTCCTACCTCTCAGGATAGCTCATTCCATGTGGGGACATCCGTGATCAATAGAAAATTCTCCCAAATGCTGAAATGGAATCTCGTAGTGTTTTCACTCACAGGTCCTGATCATTCCTAAAGGGCCAAACAGATCAAACCCATGTGGAAACCTGTCAGTTGCTTGAAGGCAGAAATTGTGACCATCCACCAGTCCTTCCTCCCTGTGGGCAGATGTCCCAGGTTCTTTCCATTGTCCCCCTGGGATTTGGCTTTGTGTTCTGTCCCCATCTCAGTCACCCTCCCTGGATCATGCTTCAGTTCTTCTCTGACCTGAAGAAGTTAATATTCAGAACCAGTCAGAATGCTCTAGGAAGGTCTGAGCAGCTCAAGGCAGAGCAGGGCTTGAGCTGCTCATAGTAAGACCCATGAAGGCGTTTGCCTTTTTGATGATTGTTTTACCACATGATTGACACAGTGAACTCTCAGTCAGCAAAAAAGTCCCATATATTTTTGTACCAATTGTTTTTTAATCCAGCCTTTACTTCTGTTTTTGTGTTTCTTCATATTTCCCCTTCTAAAACTTCGTTTTCTTAGATTCTGGTCAAATGGGATCAGTGTCTTTGAGTGATTTTTCAAGCAGCAGGAGGGTGACTGCCAAGAGGTCCTAATTCCTCCTCTGTGGGAAAAGGCTGTTTTGTACCCCCTTCTCCACGTCTTCCTCCACAGTGTCACCTCCTGTGTGTCAATTCTTTGGCCTCCTCTCTGTCTTCTTAGTGAGAGGTGGAAAGTGGGGCAAAGAGTTGAGAATAAATTCACAGTGGAAGTGACCCTGGAGTTGGGTGTTGACGGATGAATAGGAGCCTGCTGAATGAGGAAAGGAGGTTAGGAGTTCAGGGTCTGGAGAAAGGCAAGAGCCAGTGGGTAGAGTTTATTGTGATGGAGGTTGAAGGAAAAAAACTCAGAACAGAGGCTGCAAAATGGCAGTGCACAACTGAGTTTGGCTCTGACGTATAATCTTCTTGGCCCTCACTATGTTAAGAAGGATTAAGTTGACATTTAAACATTTAAAGATTTCTCCTAAAATCACGATTTTGTGTTTCTCTTGCAAAATCAGAAGCTCTGACTATACCAGCCCGATGTGGACTCACACTTGGCATCAGCTAGTGGTAGCTGAGTAGCTGCCAGCCCCGTCAGCCTGGGCATGCTCTCTCTGCCACTCCCCTCACCCTGCTGCCATCCAGGGTATTTCACCTTACTTCAGTCCTTGATTTTCCCTCTCTGGCCCTTTGTGCATTTGAGTTTGCAGCCTCATTTTTAAACACTACCTAATTGTGGTTGTTAAATTCTAGCGTGCATCAGGATCACCTGGAGGCTTTATTAAATGCAGACTGCTGGGCCCCAGTCCCACAGTTTCCGATTCAGTAGGTTTAACCTGAGGTCTGGGGACCATACACAGAGAATGACTTCTAGTCCAACCTCCCAGTTTCACAGGTGAGGACACTGAAGCCCATGTTTGGCAAATGCAGAGTCTGGCCCCAAACTCAGGTTTTTCACCTCCAGCTCCAGGACTGAAGCCACTAGCCCATGTGCTGCACCAGGTGGAAGGGTCAGTCCGCATCCCACTTGCTCTCCTTCTCCCCACTAACCGTTTCTGAGACTGGGCATTGAAGCCCATTCCATTTCCAGCCTCATTCTGTTTTCTTCAGCTTCCTTAACAATAGCCATCCATTATTCTTTGCTTGGATGCCTGCGGAATTTAATTACTTGCCCCAGCCGTGATGTGAATTTGATTGTTGGAAGCTGTGGTGTTGGGAGGAAGCGCTAATGAGGAAAGACTCTTTGCAGAGAAGCGAGGCCATGTGGGGGGGCTTGTGTTTGAAAGCAGCTATTCACTGTGTGGCAACAAGGACTTGGTCTTGAGTGAGTTTTCTCGTTCCCGCCTCGAAGATGTCCATCGCATTTCATAAATAAATCAGGGCTTTTGTGTTCAATAATTGCCTTGCTTTGTAACTGAGATCAAAAGCACTAGTGGCCTTGGATTCAAAGCCAAGTTTATTTTTTATTTTTTGGTTGCATGAGAGAGTGGAGTGAGGGTTTGCGTGCCGGAGGGTTCAGCTACGAGGCCTGCATGGGGAAGGAGAGGGAGAGAGCAGAGTGGGCACCCTGCCAAGGGATGAGGAGCCTTCAGCCAATCTCTACTGTCTCCCAGGGAGATGAAGTCGCAAACGGTCACTCTGCCAGTGGAGCCTGCTAAGCTGGTCATCATCAGGCACTCCCAACTCATTTAATAAACATATATTAGCACTAGCATGACAGTAGGCAAACAATAATTATAGATATCAAACAGTGAGCAAATGCTTGCAGCGTGCCAGGCTCTGGGCTAAGCATTTTATACACATTTAACTCTTCAAACCTAACAGGAAGATGCTGCCATTATCCCATTTTACAGATGAAGAAACTGATGCCAAGAAAGCTGGGGCTGGGGTTTGAATCCGATGTGTCCAGCCCCAGAGCCCATACTCAGTGGTAAAGGCAGGTGCCAAAGAAGATAGAGCCAGGTGCAGTGGCTCACACCTGTGATCCCAAGCACTGGAGGTTGACTGGGGACGGGGGGAGGGCGGGGGGTGGTGGGCGGAAGGATCGCTTGAGCTCAGGTGTTTGAGACCAGCCTGGAAAACATAGGGAGACCCTGTCTCTACAAAAAATAAATTAGCCAGGCATGGTGGCACGTTCCTGTGGTTGCAGCTACTTGGGAGGATGAGGCAGTAGGATCACTTGAGCTCAGGAGGCTGAAGCTTCTGTGAGCTCTGATCACTCCATTGTACTGGGTGACAGAGTGGGACCATGTTTCAAAAATATTTAATTTAAAAAAAGTAAAGTAGATAGATAAATGACTCAGACACAGTGCCCTCCTCTCCCTCAAGTAGCTTCCAGTGCAGTCTGAAAGCAGAGACAGGTGTGAAGTGGTAACTCATTCAGATACAGCAGAGCAGGATGGTTTTCGCCACAGAAGTTTGTTCAGAGGGAGGAGAACTTCTAACCTGGGATGGGGAGGTTTGGGGAAGATTAGAGGTGGGGGAAGCAGCATTTGAAGTGAGCCTCAAATAATTAGGATCTGTCACAGCTAAGGTTCACTGGGAAGCCAGCTCTGAGACTGTATTTTAGTACAGAGGTATCAGGGAGGATGCTTGGGATTCCTGCCTGCAGAAGGAAAGGGAGGAAAGTAGGAGTTAGCAAACAGAGAAGTCGGACTGCTCTGCAGTCTTAAGGACCCTGGGGAGCTGGGATGGTCCTTCAGAGTCCATCCTGAGCAATGGCGAAGAGGCTGAGCCTTTGTACCCTCATGTTGGGTGGTCATTGGATGTGGGCTGCCTCTAGAAGAGGCTGTGGGCTTGGACAGACGATGCCTGTGCAGCCAAGGCAGTTCCAAAGCGGCTGACAGCTGAGGCTGTCCGTTGGCCGCACTTTCCCACAGCTGGGGGAATACGTTCCCCAGGCCCAAAAGGGGAACTGAGTGGTATGTCACAGCGTCCACAAGAGATGTGCAAAGATTTGGGGAAAGTGGGAGACAGAATCCACACCATAGCAGAGGCCAGTGGGAGGAAAGTCTGGGTCCTGGATCATGAAGAGGTGGGCAATTTAGTGCAGTGGCCAAAGTTGTGGCCGGGCTCTGATTTCATCTGTTTTGCCACTTACCTGCTGTGTGACCTCCACTTAATCCCTAAAACTCTCTCAGTTTTGTCATTTTCAAAATGCAGCTAATAATAGCCTCCATCAAAAGGTTGTTGTAAGCATTAAAAAATTATATAAAATGCCTACCGGGTACACAATAAGCAATCTATAAACAATATAGCTATTAGGCCAGGTCATGGTGGCTCACATCTGTAACTCCAGAGCTTTGGGAAGCTGAGGTGGGAGGATTGCTTGAGGCCAGGAGTTTGAGACCAGCTTGGGGAGCATGGGAACACCCTATCTCTACAGAAAAATTAAAAATTAGCCCGGTGTGGTGCTTCATGCCTGCAGTTCAAGCTACTCACAAGGCTGAGGCTGGAGGATTACTTAAGCCTGGGAGTTTGGGGCTGCAGTGAGCCAGGATTGTACCACTGCACTCCAGCCTGGGCAGCAGAGAGAGAGAGACACCCTGTCTCTAATACATATATGTGTGTGTGTCTGTGCGTGCGTGTGCGTGTGTATATATTTACATATAAAATATATACAGTATATAATATATAAAGTATAATGTAAAGATATATAATAATATATATTAGTTATTATTGGGATGATTATTTGGACTTTGAGAAGAAACTTAATGAGAATAAAATTGGAGATGGAATGAAGGAAGATTTTTTCAGGGCATGCACGTTAAACAAAGGATCAGAAATAAGAAAATATGCACAGGAACCACTCACCAATTAGTTCCAAATAATGGTGTCTTATCTCCTTTTATAACCTCTAATTTCTTTTTCTTGCCTTATTGAACTTGGCTAGGACCTTCATCCAGTACAGTGTAGAGGGAAGTGGTGCCCTTGACTCTTGAAAGGCATGCTTCTGATTTTTCATCATTTAAGAGAAAAACTCTTAGCAAATTAGGAATAAATAGGAACTCAGCCTGATAAAAGGTATTATCAAAGCTAACAGCAAGTCACACTTCCTGCTGAAGAGAGTTCAGCAAGATGGCTGCTTAAACATTAATATACAAAAGTTAATAATGCTCCTCTGTGCCAGCCACATCCAATTAGAATATGTCATTTAAATGCATACAGTAGAAAACAAGAATAACTGAAAATTGATGCCATTGAGGCTACAAACTAGCTGCATCCTAGAAGTTCTGATAAGTGATGCTGTCATTGTCATTCATATATAAATACTTCATAATTTTCATTTCAATTTCTTTGCTTATGAATTATTCAGAATTAGGTTTGGGTTTTTTAAAAAATAGTATCAAAGGTTTTTTTTTAAAGCTTGCTTCTTGTTTTTAGCTTCTAAATTTATTGGATCATAATAAGAAAATTAGACAATAAAGATATATTTTTGTTTTTGGTGTTTTGTTTGTTTGTTTTTTGAGATGGGTCTCACTCTGTTGCCCAGGCTGGAGTACAGTGGTGTGATTATAGCTCACTGCAGCCTCGAACTCCTCGGTTCCAGGAATCTTCCTGCCCTAACCTCCTGAGTAGTGGGGACTATAGGGGTGTGCCACCACACCCTGCATTTTTTTTTTTTTTTTTTTTAGTTTTTGTAGAGACAGAGTCTCACTTTGTTGCCCAGGCTGGTTTTGAACTCCTGACTTCAAGCAATCTTCCTACCTCAGCCTCCAAAAGTGTGGGATCACAGGCATGAGCCCACACCTTGCAAGGTTATATATTTTTTGGTATTTGTTGAAGCAATGACCTTATCAGATATCAAGGCTTCCTCTGAAATGATAGTCAGACATTACTAAGCAGGGCTAGACAAATTGATCAACTGGGCAAAAGAGAGCCCAGAAACAGAGCCCTCCATAAATGGAAACTTGGTAAACAACAGTGGTGCTTTACAGATCAGAGGGAAAAGCATGACTACTTAGTAAATGGGGCTGATTCAACTGATTATTTGTCCTTTTCTTATTATTTGTAAGAGCTGATTTTATACACACACCAATACACATATACATATGCTTTCTTCATTCAGAAAAAAATAAGGCCTTTACCTTAGTTTACATTCTGGAAAGCTTTAGGTGCTGAAGGTAAAAAACAATACTTCAAGACTTTTGAAAAACAATGTAAATTATGTTTAATATTTAAAACTTTGGTGTAGAAAAAGGCTGCTTAAAGAAAACATTAAAAATCACAAACTATAAAAGAAAATATTGATTAATTTCATTATATAAAAGTAAAAAATCTTCTGTGCAACAAAAATAAATAAAAAATAAATAGAAAATATGGCCAAGACAAGGAGAAGATACTTGGCATACACAGAATCAATAAGAGATTAACACCCAGAATATAAAATCATACAAATTAATAAGGAAAGGAAAAACAACCCAGTAGAAACATAGGTAAGTGACATAAATTGGTATGCCACAGAAAGTGAAATTTAGGCTGGATATGGTCTAGGATTACAGATATGGCTCACACCTATAATCTCAGCACTTTGGAAGGCTGAGGTAGGAGGATTGCTTGAGGCCAGGAGTTCAAGACAAGTCTGGGCTATATAGGGAGACCCTGTCTTTACAGATAATAATAATGATAAAAAATAGCTAGGTGTGGTGGTATGTGCTTGTGGTCTCAGCTACTCAGGAGGCTGAGGTGGAAGGATCTCCTAAGCCCAGGAGGTCGAGGCTGCAGTGAGTTATGATTACACCACTGCACTCCAGCCTGGGCAACAGGCTAAAAAAAGACCTAAAAAAAAATTTTAAAAGTGATTTTAAATGGTCAGTGATACAAGAAAAATGCTCATAATTACTGGTAATCAGGAAAAGGTAAAATAAAACAAAGAGAGATACAATATGATTCCCAGTTGGCAGGTAAAACAATCCTAAGTGCTGGCAAGAATGTCATCCCTCAAAACCCTCATGCATTCCCAGTAAACATGTAAATTAGTTCAGCTTCTTCAGAGAATGATCAGGCCGTATCTAGTAACAGTGCAGGAAGGAGTACAGACCTTTTGACTCAACAATTTTACTTCTAAATATAACCAAAGATATTCTAGCATATCTGCACACATAAAAAGCTGTATGATAATGTTTGCTGCAGTGGCATTTGTAATAGAGAAGCAGAGAAATAACCTAAATGTCCATCATTAGGGAAATGGTTAAATAGCTGTGGGTAGTTACACCATGGAATCTTATACAATAGTTAAGAGGAGCTAGACCTTCAAGTATCAATATGAATAAAACTTGAAAACATAATGTTGGGTGAAAAAAGTAAGGTACAGTATGATATTTTTATAAAATTTGGAACATAGATGAATAGTTTATATGGTTCATATGGTTAGACACCTGGCTGAAATAAAGCTATGCAAATGTAGAATAAGTAAGAATACACAGCAGTCTCAGAATTGTAATTGAGGAAAGCAGGAGGAAGGAAGGAGACCAAGAACATTTCTGGTGTATCTATAACATTTTGCTTCCTAAAAATAATTCAGAAGCAAAAATAGCAAAATTTTGTTATCAAATTTGAGTGGTGTGTTCCTGGGTGTTTGTTATTGTTATCTCTCCTTTTCTGCATGTTTTAGATGTTGAAGAAATGACATTAAAGGTAAAAATAAGGAAAGTCAGGTTGGAGACAGGTCAAGGAAGCCTTTGGGTGTTAGAGTGAGAAGCTGGGGTTTATTCTATAGATATTAGGGATCCATTGAAGGTTCTTGAATGGGGGGATGAAATGATCAGAGACAAACTGAAGGATGCTTAATTTGATATGGTATGTTTAATGGCTTTGAAAAGATTTTGGATGTACGGTGCATGTTATTATACATGTACACTTGTATGCATATTGGTAGTGAAAGATAATGGGGGGCTGGATCAGGGAGATTGATACAGGAAGGGGAAAAAAGGAAAGGAAAGATGGATGAATGGATGAGTCGGTTGATGGACGAATGAATGGATGGATGAGTGGTTGAGCAGGTTGATGGGTAGATGGATGGATGAAAGAAAGAATGGATGAGTGCATGGGTAGGTTGATGGATAGATGGGTGGATGGATAAATGGATGGGTGGGTGAGTATATGAGTGGATGGGTAAATGGGTAGAGAGGCGGATATATGGGTGAAAACATAGGCAGAGACATTTTTGAAATGCCAGTGCAATCTTCATTTACATCCTGTCCACAAATAATTCAAGTGAAACAGAAGATCAGTTTATAAAATGACAAGGAGGTTAAAGTGATGTCTCAAGTCAGTGACTCAGCAGCAATAAGTGATCAATAATGCTTTGAAACCAACAAATAAGCCTAACAACATCCATAGTCACCTTGAAGATAATGTAGAGAGGGAGAAAGCAGCTCAAAACTGAGCAGCTTCATGTTTTCATAGATACTGGCTTTTCAGGAAGACAGCCCTGTCACTTCCCATGACATGCATGCAGGCTTTCACCTTACCCTCAGCCATAGCTCCTGATCTGTGAGTGACTCTTGGAGAGAGAGAGAGAGAGAGAGAGAGAGAAAGATACATATATATACATATATATATATACATATATATATATATATACATACACACACATACACATACACATACACACACACACACAGGTGCACACGTATATGTATGTATATTGTATTTTGTATATAATATGTATATAAAACATCGACATCAGGGACACAGTCAAGAAAGATTACTCCTGAGTATGTGAGTATGTTCTGGGCTCACAGAGATTCAGCCCAACTTTCTACACCATCCCCGGATACCTCGGTTTGGAAGCCAGGGTTGGGCAGGATTGAGTCACAGATGACAGGAGATTCTGCAAAATGGCACGGGGCACTGTATGTTATGTGACATTTAAGATGATATAAAGCAGAGCCTTATAAATATCAATATGCTTTCTATACTAAGGCAGAAGAGTATTCATGTTTGAGAATTATTTTTAGATGTTTGGGGAAAGAAGATCTTAAAGGTGCTTAGAGTGCTAGCTTTCCCAATGGAGGCAACATGGTGTAGAATATCACATTCACTAGCTCTATGGCCTTGGGCAAATTACTCACCCTTCCTAAGCCTCTGTGTTCTAATCTTCAAAATAGGTTCAACAATAGTGCCTCCCAAAAAGGGCTAATCTTAGGCTTACATGAGGTATTGTCTCATAAAGCAGTTAGCATTGTGCCTGGCACATGCTAAGAGATCACAAAACAATAGCTATTATTGCTATTAGCAACAATGGTATGTATTATAAGTATTAATAAGTATTATTAGTAGTAATTATACTAAGAATTATTACTAATGATAAGTATTACCATTATTAATAATATTTAGTATTATCAGTAGAGATCCAGAAAGTCCTGCCCTGACCACGTCAGGTCACTTTTTCATAACCATTCCAAGGTATACTTGGACTTCCTCAGGCCTATTATGTAAAGCAGTTCTGAACGTGAAGCTTTCAGCATAAACAGGGTCCCAAAGCGAGGCCAGGAGTAATTGCAGGGAAAGGAAATGCTGGCCACGGTGCTAGACTCACTGCCTCTGCGCCTGCCTGGGCTCCCGCATGTGCATGAGTGAGGCTCACCACTGCCAAGAACGTCCAAGTGGTTCCAGGGCCTTCCTGCTTCTTGGCAGTCCAATATCCGAGCCCTGGCAACAGTAGGAAGAGCTAAGGACTCGAATCTGCATTCTTGAAAAATGAGTAGATGACAACATTTGGAGTTGAGCAACAGGAGGCATAAACTACTGTGGGAAGGGAAGGAGAATAGGGAGGAGTCCAGGAGCAGGGAAAGGAAGAAATTGGGAGGCAGAGGGGAAGGATAAGGATCAGCATAGAGGGACGGCAGGAACCTAGCTAAGGAGGATGTTTGGAGGCAGGGGTTGGCGCCAGGTTGGAGAGCCGACAGCCCGGTTATTGGCAACCCAAGCCCTAGCTAGGAGTGGGAGTGAGCCGTTAGCTGTGGGAGCCGCTGTGTTCAGGGGTATGCTGACTTTCCAGGACAGGCTGGAGAAGTCTGATCCTCTGAGACACGCCTTTTAAGCCTTTGCTTTGGAAATAAAAACACAATCCAATCGCTTTGGGAGATAGCCTGTGCTTACATATATCATGTATTTAAATAGGGAACATCTGTGGGTTGCAAGTTTTGTGATTTGATGAGAAAACAAGCTGAAATGTGGAGAAGCAGTGGGTAGGATCTGGGCATTTAGAACTGAAGGAGACAAAGGATTTATTGTTGTTGTTGTTGAGTTGTGTTTGTTTCCTATTGTTGTTTTTGAATCCTGGAACTAGGAAAATCATGAAATGTCCCTAACAGTAACCCAACATAAGACCATCTACTCAAGCAAAGGTGAGAAAAGAGAGATGGGGGGCTGGCTGAAGTAGGGTTTGATAAGACAGGAGAAGAGAGGCCCAGCATGGATAAATGAGAGTTAACGAAGGCTACCTGTCTTACTCCTGCATTACAATTTTCTAAAAATTTGTTTAGGATGGTCTTATTGGGAGAAATTAAAGGGGGTATGTGTGTGTGCACGTGTGTGTGAGAGGTCTTGTCCTTAAAACCCAATGTTTTAAGATGGTATTATTTTTTTAGACATAGAGGGTGATACTAGCTCTGGAAATAACCCATCTTTGAGTTACTTTGAGGGAGATAGACACATGCCCTTTAAAAACAGAGCTTTTCAGGCTGGGCACAGTGGCTCATGCCTGTAATCCCAGCACTTTGGGAGGTCATGGAGGGTGGATCAGCTGAGGTCAGGAGTTTGAGATCAGCCTGACCAACATGGAGAAACCCCGTCTCTACTGAAAATACAAAAATTAGCTGGGTGCTGTGGTGCATGCCTGTAATCTCAGCTACTTGGGAGGCTGAGGCAGGAGAATTGCTTGAACCCAAGAAATGGAGGTTGCAACGAGCCGAGATTGCATCACTGCACTCCAGCCTAGGTGACAGAGCAAGACTCTGTCTTAAAGCAACAACAAAAGAAATAGAGCTTTTCGAATATAACTCATAAAGTCATAGGACCTACTGTGAGGTGTTTTTGAATTTTCCCTAAAAAGCATGATGATCCTTGCATTGAAAACAAAATCAAATCATACAGGGCAAGATTTTCAAGGCAAAGGAACTGATTTAATTCAGAGCTGTGGATGTCAGCTGATTCCATGTTGACATGAACTAATGTTTGCTTGATTTCTTTTTTTTTTTTTTTTGCAAAGAAATAAGGGTCAGAGGTGACCATCCTTTATTCCTCTCTAACGAACCCATCCATAGGCATTTATGGAGTTCTTTTTGTATGCAGGTCTTCGTAATCAGCATTGTGGGAAACTCTCTGAAGCCAGAGTTCTGGTCTTTAGGGAGTGTGTGCTCTAATCATTGGGAAATTAGTCGTTTTGCAGGAACTCTTTGAAAGCTGATGCTTGGTGGAGGGTTTTCAGAAGGCCATCTCACTCACTGGTCATTTTGGCATCTACAGACTGACATAAGCATGGATTACATCATTAGTGTTCTTTCAAATAAGTAAAAATGAAAATGTATGGGATCCTGTAAACTGATACAATTCAGAGGTGAATATTCTTCAGGCACCACTAGATCTAGGGTCTGAAAGGTTCTGGCTATCTGCCATGGTGGGCACAGTACTGCAGGCAGTGCAAGACTCCTGATGACCCCTTTAGCAACCCCAGGGGAGAGATGATCTGAGAGTGTGGTTGTGAGAAAGCTCCCAGGGAAGATTTTTCATTGGCTTAGCCTGGAACGTATGTTAGTCTCTGATCTGATGACTGGAGGCAAGGAGCTGGAGCCTGGTCAGACCCTGCCCCCTGCCTGATGATCTTGTGTGGCCAGGCAAACAGGAGCCTGTTCCACCTGCATCTCATCTTCTGTTAGCAGAAGAAGAAGGAAGGGAGAAGCAAGACATGGTCATCATGGCTGGTTTATTCCTAGCAGAGCAGGTGGGCTAAAGAGGACGAGATCTACTTGTAAGTTGGGGCAAGGCCCAGAGATGCAGATCTCTGCACATGTGATGAGAAACTACATTGGACAGGTAGGTGGTGTCCGGAGGGCATGGCCTTCTTTGTGCCTTCCTTGTGGTCTGGACTCATCTCCATTACAGCATTGCAATGAGTTCTTTTCATTGCGTGTCTGCATCTTGAACTAGCCAACTTTGGAGTCAGACCAATCAAAAAGCTGAATCTTGGTTCTGTCATTTTCTAGCTGCGCGACCTTGGGCGAGTTGCTCAGCCTTTTTGACCCTCCAGCCCTCCTTTATCTGTCAAGTGGGAATAATTATAGTAGTTACTGTAAAGATTTAAATTAGATAATACATGGAAGTGATTTTGGATAGTAGTCAACAAATGGGGCCAGGCGCCATGGCTCATACCTGTAATCCCAGCACTTTGGAACGCTGAAGCTGGCAAATCACTTGAGCCCAGCTAGGAGTTCAAGACCAGCCTGGGCAACATGGTGAAACCCCATCTCTACAAAATTAAGAATATTAGCCAGGCATGGTGGCATGTGCCTGTAGTTCCAGCTACTCTTGAGGCTGTGGTGGGAGAATTACTTGAGCCCAGGAGGTCAAGGCTGCAATGTTTGTACTACTCCATTCCAGCCTGGGTGACAGTGAGACCCTGTCTTAAAACAAAACAAAACAAATGGGAAGTGCTCCATAAATGCTAGAGCAGAGACCGTGTCTCATTCAGCTTTGTGTCATTAGTGCCCAGTTTAGGCTGGTGTATATGGGATAGTCAAAATAAACACCTGTGCAAATGGACTCAAAGCTAGTGAAGCATGGACCACAGAAGAACAAGAGGCCACCCCTAGTAGCCTGAGAGGCCCCGTTAGTGTCTGTTCATAAACTCAGATACCTCCATGGCCTGTACAGGGCACATGGCTGGGTAGAGGGAGAAGCTGGGCACTGTGGTTACCTGGACCAGCAGTAGCACAAGCCCGGACTGAAGGGGACACCATACTTGAGAAACAAGGGCTCGGCATTGCTAGATCTTCTAGCGTTACCAGAGACGCTGAAAATCAGGACTTCTGCAGGAAATTTCGAGTTTTCGACTCTGGGAAAGCATCCAGATGTTCTGAAAGCACTGAATGGCCAAATAAAACACATCCGTAGGCCAGAGAAACTGCCACTTGGAAGCCTTGGTCTAAGGCAGTGTTTCTCAATCAGGGCAGGAAAGGGGGAGTTTTATTTGGCAATGTCTGGAGGCAATTTTGGCCCCCACACAGGTAGGGAATGCTACCGGCATCTCATGGGTGGCGGCCAGGGATGTTCCTAAACATCCTCCTATGCGCAGGACAGTCCCCACAACAGATAATGCCTGGCCCTAAGGGAGCTGAGCTGACCTTAACTGAAGACAAAGAAGCCAAGGAACCAGGCACGGCTGGGGTTCCCTGTGCTCATGGTGGCTGACCCTTGAGGTTGGCCAGCCTCATTTTACTGACTTATTTGAGCATGAAAGAGAGGGCTGTGCTCCGTCAACCCAGAGGAGCCACAGCTGCCATGGCTGAGCCCTCCTTGGCCCCATGTCACTGTTTTCCACCATCCACACACTCCCTGTGCATGAAGGAAGCAGCCTGCCACCCCTGACCCCTGCAGGCATGAAAGTAATGTGGAAAATGTGGGCAGTGAGAGCTAATACATTATCACTTGGGTTCCTAAGGGCTGGGTGTTGTGTCTGCTGGAGATCATAGGGTTTGGGCTTTCTGTTCCTGGTGAAAAGTTTAGTTTGAGTTCCTCATTCAGTAGTTTCTGGAACCATAGTTGAGAATATTTCCCTTCTCAATCAACCCCAGCCAAAAAAATAAAGCATGCCTTTCTTTTTTTGGTCCTGCGCAATTGAGTATTTTCTGAGCACTTATGCTGTGGCCAGCCCAAGGCTTGATGCTGGGTGGTTGGCGAGCAGAGAGGCCCCGGGCAGGTTCCCTCTGGCAGCTTACAGTCCTGGGGAGGAGACATAAAAACCTGATCTCCAGCCTCTCTCATTCAACCCACATCCATTCACTGGTGTCTTCATCTTCCTAAATCACAGCCTTGGTCATCTTAAACTTCTGCTCAGCAACCCACAGTGACTCCCAGTCCTGCTCTGAAGGAAGCTCGCACTCTGTCCGCCTCTGTGATCTGGCCCAACCTCTGTCTCAGGCTTATCTCCTGCTCACCTGTTGCTGAGCTTCTCTCTTTATGAACCAGTCTTTCCACCATCCCCAGTCTCCATGGCCCTCGCCTAGAAGGCTGTATCTGGTCATTCATGCAAGCTAAGAAGGCCCTGGAAGTACCCCCTCAGTCCTCTTTATCACTTTATCTCATATCACATCATCTTTACTCTTGCGTGGCCCTGTCCGTCTCCTGCCTTAGAATTGTGCTCTTGACTCTACCCTACCAAACTGGGAGATTCTTAGGGGAAGAGTTACTAAAAAATTAGATTTTATATTCCCTTTTCTGAGCAACTTCCTAGCCTTGTCCTTGGCATCTCGTGGGTGTTGATTCACCCTGTACTGCTATTTCCCCGGGACTTCATCTGTGCCCCATATGGTGCTAGGTACTGCCATATGTGTTATCTCTTTTCATGCTCACAGGAACTCCATGAGACCCATGACATCATCTCACTTTTACGGATGAGGAAACTAAGTCTTAGAGGAAATGTCACTTCATTCGTTCGTAGATTCATTCAGCAAACATAAACACATACACATATACATATATACACACATGTAGACATATACATATACATGTATCTATGTGTGTATACATACATATACATATGTCTATATGTGTGTATATTTGTGTGTACATATATATACACATATACATATACCTACCCCACATACATACACACATATTTTTGTTGTTGTTGTTGTTGTTTTTGAGACAGGGTGGAGTGCAGTGGCCTGATCTCTGCTCACTACAACCTCCACCTCCCAAGCTCAAGTGATTCTCCTGCCTCAGCCTCCCGAGTAGATGGGACTACAGGCATGCACCACTATCGCCTGGTTAATTTTCGTATTTTTAGTAGAGATGAGATTTCACCATGTTGGCCAGTCTGGTCTTGAATTCCTGACCTCAAATGATCCACCACCTCAGCCTCCCAAAGTGCAAGGATTAGAGGCATGAGCCACGGCACCTGGCCGGTTTTTGTTTTGTTTTGCTTTTTGAGACAGAATGTCACTCTGTCATCGAGGCTGGAGTGCAGTGGCACGATCTCAGCTCACTGCAACCCCTACTTACCAGGCTCAAGCCATCCTCCCACCTCAGCTTCCTGAGTAGCTGGGGCCACAGTGTTTGCCACCACACCTGGCTAATTTTTTGCATGTTTGGTAAAGATGGGATTTCACCATGTTGCCCAGGCTGGTCTCAAATCCTGGGTTCAGGTGATCTGCCTGCCTCAGCCTCTCAAAGTGCTGGGATGACAGGCATGAGCCACTGTACCCGGCCAAGCAAACATATTTAATGAGCATTTAATATGTGGCAGGCTCTGTTGCATGCAGCAATGCAGGAATAGGGGAGTGAGATATTGCAGATTGGGTCCTTCAGGATGCAGACCCTGAGATATCTGAATTTAGCTTCTGGGAGAATGATGAAGGAGTGTTCTCGGGATCAGCTACTTGGGAAGGCAGGTGAAGCAGCAGGGTGAGGTCAAGTTGTGATGCAGGCAGCCTTACTATAGGTCCTAGCCAGCCCAGTGGGCAGCTTTTTTAAAGCTTTTATTTTCAGTTCAGGAGTACATGTGCAGGATGTGCAGGTTTGTTGCATAGCTGAATGTGTGTCATGGGGGTTTGTTATACTGATTATTTTAATCACCCAGGTATTTAGCCTAGTATCCATTAGTTATATTTCCTGATTCTCTCCTTCTTCCCATCCTCCATCCTCCAGTCGGCCCCAGTGTGTGTTGTTTCCTTCTATGTGTCAATATGTTCTTATTATTTAGCTCCCACTTATAAGTAAGAACTTGTGGTATTTGGTTTTCTGTTACTGTGTTAGTTTGCTAAGGATAATGGCCTCCATCTTCATCCATATCCCTGTAAAGGACATGATCTCATTCTTTTTATGGCTGCATAGTATTCCATGGTGTATATGTGTCACATTTTCTTTTTCCAGTCTATCATTGATGGGTATTTGGGTTGATTCCATGTCTTTGCTATTGTGAATAGTGCTGCAATGAACATACACATGCATATGTCTTTATAATAGAACAATTTATATTCCTTTGAGTATATACCCAGTAATGGGATTGTTGGGTCAAATGGTATTTCTCACTTTAGGTCTTTGAGGAATTGCCACACTGTCTTCCACATGATTGAACTAATTTATACTCCCACCAACAGTGTACAAGCAGGTAGTTCTAAAGATGGAATAACCCTTCAGAGCTGTCTGAGGTGAGACAGGAAGAGGCCGACCTCTCTGCCCCACAATGATCAGTCTTTGGGTAAGGGCCACACTCAGAAGGTGTATGCTGGTGTCATTTTGTCCTCTGAGGCCATCCCTCTATGGTGCTCTCAGCTAAGGGCTGTCTGCCTGCAGCACTCCCAGCAGATGGGAGATCTGAGCATTCATTGCCATAGAGAAAGTCTCTTTACCCTCATGGGGCTGACATTGAAGCAGGGGAAACAAATGATAAATGAATAAACAAATAAACAAACAAGATCATTTACAAGTGCAGAGAAGACATAATAGGGTGCTCACTTTACAGTCAGGAAAGTTAAGATGCCAAGAGGTTGAATGACTGAAAGCCCTGCTTCCAAACCAGGTCTCTGTGGCCCCCAAAGTCACCCCCTCTGCTCCCCAACAGGCCTATGCTGGCCGTGTAAAGCCCCAAAAGTCAAGCTAAGGAGCTGGGGCTTGATTCTGTAGACAATGAGGAGGATTTAGAGGAATAGGATAAGTCCATTTCCAGGAAATTTCACTGGCACAGGCCTGCAGAACAGACTGTAAGGTCAGAGAGACAAGAGCTAAGGATTTTGGTAAGAGGTGCCTCTTAACAAAGTGATCTGGGTCTACAGTGATGATGTGCTCACTATGGGAACTGGTGGTGGAAAATGGGACCGAATCCCATAGGGTGCTTTTGGCTGCAAGTAGCAGAAACCCGGCTGAAAGTGACTTAATCAATAACTACAGAAGTGTAAGTCTGCTTTCTCTTTTGGTTCTAAGATCCCTGCTGGTAGCAACTGGGCTACATGCATGGGCTACATGCATTTTTTTTCCCAGCACTCAGTAGAAAAGCTAAAACTTTCCCTTTGACCAGGAAAGTCTTTCTTTTCCATCCTATAAAGTCACATACTCACCTCTGGACTAATAACACATACCAGAATATACCATCTTGAGTTGGGATGGCATCTCGTTTCTCTTGAAGAACTCTCCTGGAGGAATGAATTCCTGGGCAAATTCATGGATCTCTTAGGAAGTAGGAAGGGCAAGAATGGATATTGGGAGGTGGGGGAGGCCAGCTTGCCTGTTACTCAGAAGAAATAATTGGGCAGTTTGCAGACAGGACCCAGTTACAGATTGGATTAAGAAGGAGGAATTTTTAAAAGTATCAAGTAGAACTCCTAGGTATCCAGTTGACAAACCCAGGAAGATAATATCCCATTGACCCAAACTGAAGGGATGGGGGAACAGTTCACCTTTGGATAATTTGAGTTTGATGTGATGAGGGGACATCTAGATCATACCCGTTTTGCAGCAGCTAAAGACACAGGTCTTTGACCTTGGGCTCAAGGTCTCCTCGGCAGGTAAGATCCTAGGGGAGAGGACTGGGAGATGACAACATGGCTTCTGGTCACTAAGAAGTGGGAGCTGAAGTCAGGAGTGTGTGAGGGATCCAGCTGCAGCAGGGGCCAAGAAGGCAAGGCTGGAGGGAATTCTGAAGACAGGACTCTTCCCAGCAGAGCTGTCTCTAGAATGGGATCCCTGCCCATGTGCACAGTGACACGACACAGGATGTTCGCTGCATCAATGTTTGAGATAGTAAGATACTGGAGGTAATGTAAATATCAATCCCCAAGGAGCTGGCTAAGTTAATTATGATATCTATGGTATATGGAATCCCAAGCAGCTGTGCAAAAAAGGGGATGTAAGAGTTACATGATGGAAAAGTCTCTCAGAGGTATTGTTAAGTGAAAATAGCAAGATGCAAGGGAATGTATGATATGCTCCCATTTGTGTTAGAGAGAACATATGATATGCAAATGTATGCTTGTTTATTCATAGATTATTTCTAGAAAGTATCAGAAGAAATTTTTCATAGCCATTGCCTCTAGACTAGGAGAAATCTTGGGAGACTTATTCTTTACATTTTACCTGCTGGCTGTTAGAATTTCTTTAACCATGTGCCTTTATTACCTATGTAAAAAGTTAGATCATAAAAATAAACACATAAGAAACAAGATCTTGAGTGTCAGAGATGTTTGGGAGTTTGAGGACCAAGAGGAGGCCACTGGAGGGTGTCAGAGAATCTGGAGTTAGCAGTGATGGGTAAATGGCAGGGGGAGGGGTCGACAGGGGAAACTGAGGCACTGATTGTTCACTTGAGAGAATCATGGAGAATAGGAGATGGGGGTAGCTAATTTGGTTCATAGAGCACCTATACAGGAATCACAGGACACTGCTGAAATTCCCCAGTGAGCTGTACACAGAAGGTTCTGCATACCCTTTGCTGCAGTTTTGGACCTGGTCTCCTTTCTTTACCTCTCAGAGCTGGAAGGAGATCTAGACAGGTCTCTGGAATTACCCTAAAGGTTTCTGCTGTCTGTTAAGAGGTCTGGCACAAGCAGAGACCACCTTCAGAGGAGTGATTCTTGGCAAGCCAGACCTGGAAGCTGAGAAAAAGGGCTGCAGGAGGTGAGGAGAAGGAGCCTGAGAAGGCATCATTATGATACTAAGCCTTCGTGAACTACCACTAGGTTCAGGGGTTTCTCACCTCTGCAAGGGAGGGAGGAAGGCTGGTCTTTGCCCATCAGCAGCTGGTCCAGCTATGAGGCTGAGGGAGCTGGAAGGGAGAGCAGGATGCTGCAGCTGCTCAGGTAGCTGAGATCACGGCTCCTATCATCAGTACAGAAGCTTAACATGATGGTCTAGGCAAACAGGGAGAGTGTCTCAGTCCTTTTAGGTGGCTATAACAAAATACAATAGACTGGGTGACGTATAAACAACAGAAATATATGTCTCACAGTTTTGGAGGCTGGGAAGTCTAAGAGCAAGGCACTGACAGATTTGATGTCTGTTAAGAACTTGCTTCCTGGTTCATAGAGGGCACCTTCTTGCTGTGTCTCCACTTGGTGGAAGGGGCAAGGTAGCTCTCTTGGGTCCCTTTTATAAGGGCACTATATTAGTTTGTTCTTACATTGCTGTAAAGGAATACCTGAGGCTGGGTAATTTGTAAAGAAAAGAAGTTTAATTGGCTCACAGTTCTGCAGGCTGTACAGGAAGCATAGCGCAGGCTCCTGGTGAGGTCTCAGGAAGCTTCCAATCATGATAGAAGGTGAAAGTGGAACAGGCATTTCACATGGCGAGAGTAGGAGCAACAGAGAGAGACTGGGAGGTGCAGGTGCCACACACTAAGGGGATGGCACTAAGCCATTCATGAGGGATCCACCCCCGTGATCCAACGTCTCTCACCAGGCTCCACTCCAATGCTGGGAATTACATTTCAACATGAGATTTGGCAGGGACAGAGGTTCAAACCATATTAGGCACTAATCCCATGCACGAGGGCTCCACCCTTATGACCTAATCTCCTCCCAAAGACGTCACCTACTAACACCACGTTGGGGGTTAGGATTTGATAATATGAATTTTAGGGAGGACATAAACTTTCAGATTATAGCAGAGAATATTTATCAAAATCATTGTCACAATCATAAATAATTCTAGACTCTTCAAGCTGCATGGAACCTAGAGATAATTTTCTCATTGTTTTCTGAATTGTGTCCTTAAATATCTTGAAAGCCACTTCATGGAAACAGGACTATGATCAATGAAACTGTATACTACATCTCCTTCTTAGAAAGTCTCCATGCAAGGAAGGATATAAAAGGCACTGAGGAGTCCTGCAGTAAGAAAACTTGTCTACCTTTGTTCAACTAGCTTTTTCCCAAATGCAGGTAGTCTTAGAAGCCCCTGGCCCCCTTTTTTTAGCATAGCACCTAGCAGTGATCTCCAGACCATGCTTTGGGAAGTGTTGTTTTAGTTTAAGCTTTTTATTTGATAGGTGGCGTAGCCAAGGCTCAAAAGGGGAAGTGATTCTCCAAGGCCACACACAGCCAATTGGTAAAACAGTGGAAATGAGAAGCTAGATCTCTTGCCTTGTGCCCTAGAGGGCTTTCTGCCAACCTGTACTGCTCCTGTCCTTCAGTGGAACAGATACCTTGACAGTGTGGACCTGCCACTGTGTCAGGATCCAGGCAGTGGTAAGACAAGATTAGGCAGACCAGGGGACCAGCACAGGGGAGGCCTGAGCTGAAATTTGGAGTCAACCAAGGTTAGGGCATCAGTTGTAACCAGTCCCTGAAAGCTAGGAAAGCTATGTCCAAGTGGGTGCCAGCTGATGATTCTTATTCAAGGAAGACAAGCCTTTAGGAAACATCTTCTGGAGCAATGGTCCCAACCTTTTTGACACCAGGGACCAGTTTTGTGGAAGACAGTTTTTCCATGGACCAGGGTGGGGTGATGGTTTTGGGATGATTTTAGCACATTACATTTATTGTGTATTTTATTTCTATATTTTTGCATTATAATATATAATAAAATAATTATGCAACACACTGTAATGTAGAATCACTGTGAGCCCTGAGCCTGTTTTCCTGCAACTAGATGGTTTTATCTGGGGGTGATGGGAGACAGTGACAGATCATCCAGCATTAGATTCTCATAAGGAGCAGGCAACCTAGATCCCTCACATGTACAGTTCACAGTACGGTTCAAGCACCTATAAGAATCTAATGACGCCACTGATCTGACAGAAGGTGGAGCTCAGGTGGTCATGCCTGCTCACCCACCACTCACTTCCTGCTGTGTGGCCTGGTTCTTAATGGGCCACAGACTGATCTGTGGCCCAGAGGTTGGGGACTCATGTTCTGGAGGACCTGATATGTTTTCTGGAGGACTTGAGAATTGTCATTAATCTCAAGAGGAATTGGGATGCCGGATCATTGTTTCTCAAACTGTGTTCTATGGAACCTCACTCTCTAGCCATTAGTGAGGATTGTGCAAGGAACTCAGACCCTGGTCATACCAGCTTAGGACACATAGAGCTAAAGAAAAATTCTGTGGGGCTTCCCCACATCTTCAATATGCTACTGTCACTGTGAGTCACTGCAGTAGGGAAGTGATGTGGAGGGTTCCCCAATTCATATGACCAGGGAATCCTATCCACAAGGAACCTCTCTCTGTGGGTTGGTTTCATGGACATAAGTTGAGGAATTCACGTGTAGATCAATGAAGTTTATGCTGATTTCTGTACCCCTTCTGACCCCACCCAAAACACTCCTGACCTTTCTATGTTGAAAAGAGATTGAAACATAGCCAGCAAACTTCTCCTTTTCTGACATTTGTTCTTCCATATTCCAGAGCAAGGAGATTGGCCTGCAGATGCATGAGGAGCTCCTGAAGGTGACCAATGAGCTCTACACAGTAAGTTCTGCCCATGGTCGCTGCTGTTTTGGGACTGGGTCTCCTGTCTTCATCACCGGAGCTGAAGGGAGGAGAAACAGAGGTCTGGAATGACCCCAAGCCATTTTTTGCTGCATTTTATGCTGAGTGACAGTGGTTCATCATGTCAGGATGTAATAACTCATAGACCCAGCTTCTAATTCTGTACATTTGGGGCAGGGCCTGGGCATATCTAGGGTTTTGAAGTCAGGCACCACAGGCTTGAGCAGAGGGCCTTCCTTACTGACTGCGGGACCATAAGCAGGCGGGCAGTTTGTCTGGGTCTCAGTTTCCTCATCTGCAAAGTGGAGCACAGTTCCGAAGATCACGTGAGGTAATGGGGTGAGCCTGCCTTGCCATCTGCAAGGCATAATTTCAGAACATCACGGTGTGGCCCAGAGCTGACCTCATTACCTGATTGGGGTCAATGTCTAACTGTGCTTGAGATGAGTTTTAGAATCCAAGAAGGTGAGCGAGTGGGGGCACAAAGACATGAGGCGATGATGCAGGGACTTTCAGACTGTGCTTTGGGGAGCCTATGGCTTCCTTGAGAGGAGTGTGGGGAGCCCCATGGAGAGGTGTGAGGTGTGGGAGAGGGGTGGGTAGACCCAGCAGGTAGAGCTCCAGACCCCTCCCCCCTCCCCCAATCAGAACAGTGGAGAATGGTTATGTTTTAAATAGACATGTGCCCTATATAGCTTTTCATGAAAAGTGTGTCTGTGTGTTGGGGAGAGTCTGTTGCTAAAATTATATTTGAAAATCCCTGGTATGAGGGGAAAGAACAGCAGGCTGTGAGAAGCCCCTTCTGTTCGGTTTTGTTATCTTTCTATGTTTATATCTTGTGTGGCCAGGAGGTGGTAAATTCCTCAGGGGCACTGAGAGCCTTTGCAGGAGGGCCTGGACCTCAGGTCAGAAAGCCTGCCTCAGATCCCAGCAAGCTACGGAACTCTAGGCAAGGAACTTTTTTTTTTTCCTGGGCCTCAGTCTCCCAATCAGTAAAACAGGGATGAGAGTTCTTAAATAAAAGTTGAAACTTTTAATTCTGTTATTCCAAATTAAGGATCAAAACTTGAGCTGTGGATAGTTTTTAGTTGGGACATTCTTAGGGTAAAGGAAGAATTGCTACTTGAGAATACATATTGCTTTCCATCAGCTGGTCACTGGGGAGCAGAACAGCCTACTGGGTTAAAGCACAGATTTTGAATCCAGAGATCTGGGTTCGAATCCAGGTGTTAAGTAGAAATACTAGTACCTGCTTAGCGCACATCCTTGTGAGAATTAAAGGAGATCCTATATGCAATGCGTGCTTAGAACAAAGAGAAAAAAAGAGCATTCTGTATCAGAAGTCCTGAGTGTCACTGTCATCCTCATCACCATCATTTGGTCCTCCTTGTTGGGTGTGAAATAGGCTGTTGTACATACTCACGGTGGGGGAAGGGTGGTGATAAATAATGCAAGCCTGGCAACTGAATGGGATTGTCCTGTTCAGAATTCTGCAGTGGGTTTGGCCAGACCAGGTGTTCCCCAATCTAGGTCCTTTTTAAGTTCCTCAGGCTCCACTTTGAATGGGTCACTTTCCTCCATAATGTCAAAACAGCTTAACCCCATGTCCTGGGTTCCCCTAGTCATCGGCACCTAGGTCTCTAACTTTTGCTGTGACCTCCAGCCAGGCTCCTCTTCTTAGTGCCCTCTATTTACACCAAATACCTTCCCCCTCTGCTGCTTTTCCCTGCAGTCCCCACTGTCCATACCTGCCTGTTTGTGTCGTGCTTATTTTTGAAACTTAGACCGAACCCTACCACCTTCAGAATGCTGTCACCTCTGAGCTTCAAGTTCCTATGGCAGATTTACCAACAACTCTTGTATCTTTATTGTCTATATCCCGTCTCCCTGTTGGAGTGTAAACTCCCTGAGAGTCAGGTCTTGGCTGAGAAACACTGCATGAAAGGCCCAAAGAGTCCATTTGAACCCAGCTGTGTGGCCTTGGGCAAGTCCCTTCACTTGTCAGTTTCATCTGTGACAAGGGGGCTGCTCATCTTGCCAGTTTGTAGACTGGACAAGGCCAGGTGGTGGTCAGAGGTCAGGAGGGTAGTGACATCTCTGTGTCCTTCAAGGTCCCAGTGCCCGGCGCAGTGGCCTGCATCCAGCAGGTGCTCCATGCACATCTCCCTGTGCTGGCTGCAGGGCAGGATGGCTGGATAGAAATGCCGCTGGCATCAGAGACACAGGCCAGGCAGGCTGGCTGGGGCAGCAGCAGGACGAGCTATGCCTTGCCGTTTCTACAGCAGCCTGGTGAGGGGCGTCAGGAGCTGGTGGAGGAGGAAGGGCCCCCAGCTCTCTCCTTTGGCTGCACATGGAAGAGTGAGATCCTCATGGTGCCAGCACACCCCCTGTGAGGATCATTTGTTGACTGCACACTGAGTCTTCAGTAGTTATTCAGAAACTCAGTAAATTCAAGCATTTGGGGCCACATGCTGTGGGCCCGGAGCTGCAGGAGGGCACAGTGGGGGATCATGAACATTTCAGAGTTTGTCTCTGTCAGAGTCTTGTACATCCTTGGTGCATCCAGGGTGCTCGGTTAAGCAAAGGAGGGAGGAGGGAGGGATGAATACATGAAAGAAAATGGTCTTACTCCTAAGGAGTTTGGTATCTGGGAAGAGAGATAGGAGCAGTGTATAAAATGTTGATACAACACAAGACAGAGCCTAGTATGTGCTGGACATGTGGGCTTGCAGGGGAGGTACCTCTGGGCTTGGCTGTGTAACTTGCCTGAGAGCTCTGTTGGGCTGAACCTTGTTCCCCACAGTATTCCCAGAGCACCTGGCAGCCGTCCACACACCTAGGAGGAGATGGATGCATATTAACTGAAGCAGATGCACGTGTGTGAGAGATGGGTGGAGAGGAGGAAGGAAGGAGGGAGGACAAGAAGGAAGAAGATTCAGAAAAGTGGGATACCATGTTCCAGGGTGAGCTTTGAGCTTGGGGCTTTTGGATGGGCAGGAATTAAAGAAGCAGAGGCAATGAGAGAAGAGAGAGGGAGTTCTCAGCAGGGAAGGCAACGTAGGATCACAGCAGTGCACACTGATCACGACAGATCTGGATTTGAATTCCTGCTGTATCCCACTTACCAGCTTGGCCAAGTCAGTTAACCTCATTGGTTCTCCTTCTCTTTGTTGCCGAAACAAAGATGATCCTAACATCTGTAGCCATTTGGTGAGTGCTTATGATGCATCTCACTCTGTATTAGGTATTTTATATATATTATGTAGTTAACATTATTGCATTTTTACAAACAAAGAAATGGTGGCACAGAGAAGTAAGTGACTTTTTTAAAGCCTTTGTATCAGTTATCAGTTGCTGCATAACGAACTATCTCAAAACTCAGTGACTTAGAACAACCACCATTTTCTGTGCTCATGGTTCTGTGGGTCAGCAATTCAGGCAGAGGGTTCAACTGGGGCCACTCACATGGCTGCAGCCTTTTGGTCAATTAAAAAAAGAAATAGAGCCCAAAGTGAGCAAACCCCAATGTGCAAGCACTTTTCAAGCTTCTACTTGTGTCATATTTGCTAATATGCCCTTGGCCAAAGCAAATTACACAGCCAAGCCCAGAGTCATGGGCTAGAAAAGCAAGCTCCCTTCCCCCTGCAGAGTTACAATGCGAAGGGCCATGCTTGCAGCCATGCCAGTAATGATCACAGTTCCTCTTTGCAAACAGTTCACTCTGGCCACCCAGCTGCTAACAGCACTATGTGCCCCAAATTCATGCTTCATTGCTAGGGATTTCTTTTGAGAACTTTCTAGTTACCATGCCTGGTTATGCAAGCCTACACAGTCCCCCTTCTCCCTCAGTCCCAGGGTCGTTTCCACAGTCACTGAGGAGTAAATAATGCAGAGAAAGGATTTTCCAGTAAGCCCTAGTTTTTTTTCTTCTTAAAGTTCTATAAGGGAGGTGGTGGTGGTCTGTTCAGAGGGTCCTATAAAGTGTAATGATGGTGAAGATAAATGCTAAAGGCCACCCATCACCTGCTGTAGAGAAAAGGCCTCTCTCTGTATAGGGCTAGGAAGGATTCAGAGACTGCAAGGCTGGGCATTTTGTTCATTCATTCATTCATTCATTCACTCACTCATTCAATAAGCCATCCCTCTGCCCAGTCCTTGTCACCTTGAGGTGCCCTCCCCTCTAAAGCATGCTAGCATGGGTGCTTGTGCACGTGCACGCACACACACACAGTCACACACACACACATGCATACATGCACATGCAATTTGACATGCACCACACACTAGCATGTATGCACATTGATACATGCATGTACATACACATATATGCAAGTATGCACACACATATATCCCACTCCACTTCTTTTTCCTTGAACTCCCATCAGTCCGACACAATACAGCCCTTGTTCATGTATTGGCCTGGGAGAAAAAAAGGGCAGAAGTGCAGAATGTGGACCAGTATTGCAATCCTTCTAGAAGAGGCAAATCAAAATAAAACAACTAACAAGCTATAAACCCAACTGTGTTTTCACTGTTTGGCTAAAAATGTGTTGAGTTTGAATCTATCCCTAGATTATGAAATGCATGTGTGTCAGTAACCAGTGAACGTCCAGCATCCCCCCACCTATTTCTTCCTCTGTGTTCAGCAGCTCTGCTCCAAGCTGTGGGCGGGCCTTCCAAGCCCAGGTCTGCAGGAGAGGCCCAGTGACTTTGCTCTTTGCCATGTGGGGAGGGCTTGAGGAGTGTCCATTCATACCCAGCAGCAGCTGGTAACAGGTAGACCCTAACTGGAGCCATGAATCACTCTACCTTTTACTTGTTCAAGCCTTGATTGATTGTATGCGGGCTCAGAGATATGACATGAACTCTGGGACAACAGGCAAATTTTGACAAAGGTATCTCCCTCCTCATGACTGTCCTCAGAGATGGGGGTGGTGGAGGGAGCTGAGACTGGGAGCCTGGGTTCTGGTCCCAGCTCCACCGTGGGCTCGCCTAGTGTCTTTCTAGGATGACATTCAGGTACAGCCCCACAGCTTCACCCTATCATTGGGCCATCTGTCATTTACTTAATATTTTTCTTTAAGTTGACCTCCCTTCCCTTTTTAAACTCTCCCAGTGTTAGTTAATTAGTGGAAAGCAGCCCTGCCGGCTGGGAGAGCACAGGTTTTAGAGTCAGCTGGGCCTGAGTTGAAGTCCCTGCCACACAGACCATCCCAGCCCAGTCCCTCCCTGGAACATGCGGCCACTGCCAGCTCATCTGTCTGGATGATCCTGGGGAGAGTGATTGGCATAGAGTATAGCCCAGTGCCTGGCAAACCTGAGTGCTGAGTTATTGTATCTTTTATGAAAGTATGAGACATGAATATTTTTCCTATATAGTTCAGAATCTTTCTTCTCTATTCCCTATCGCCACTGGGCCAGCCAGAGCCCTAAGAATGTTTTGCTGGAAAACGTGCAACTACCTCCACCTTCATTCCCCATCCTCCAGGCCTGCTCTCTGTGATGCTGGTTCCATACATGAGCTGGATGACTTTCCTTTTAAAAAAAAATGGTTTAATATTTAAATTTAGAAATAGAAGATATAAACACTTGGTTAAAAATATAAATAATTAAAAATAAAATAAATTAATACACAGTAATTAAAAATAAAGGAAGGTACACAGAAAGAAGCATGACATCTCCATCCCCGTATAACTTCGGTTACTAGGTTACTAGTGTCCAGTTTAGCCATGTCTCCTTCCACAGATCTTTTACCATCAATCAGCACATGCATTCGGGCATATCCCACACATTCCTGTTCTATGCAAGTGGTGACAACTGTGCTTACTATTCTGCATCTTGCTTTGCTTTTGTAGGTATATTTTGGAGGTTGTTTCATCTCATGAATAACTAGAGCCTCCGTTCATGTACAGTGCTTATTGTAGGCCAGGGGCTGATCTAAATGCTTTATATGTACTGATCCATTTCATCCTCACCATAACCCTTTGAGGTAGGTGGCATTATTACCACGCCCATCTTAGGGATGAGAGATCTAAGGCAGAGAGAGCCCAGGCGGCCAGCTCAGGGTCCCCAAGAGATGGAGCAGCAGAGCCTGCTCCAGACTCCAAGGGCTTAAGCACTCCCCTATGCTACTGTTATAAATACATTAAACTATTTATATGACTATACAGAAGCTACTTATCTGGGCTGGTCTTGGCTTTACCTGTAATCCTGGCACTTTGGGAGGCTAAGGCAGACAGATCGCTTGAGCCTAGGAGTCTGAGACCAGCTTGGGCAACACAGCAAAACCCTGTCTCTACAAAAAAATACAAAAAATTAGCAAGGCATGTTGGTGGGTACCTGCAGTCCCAGCTACCCTGAGCCTGGGAGGTGGAGTCTCCAGTGGGCTGTGATTGCACCACTGCACTCCAGCCTGGGTGACAGAGCAAGACCCTGTCTCAAATAAACTTAAAATTTAAAGTTAAAAAATAAACTACGAATCTGCGTTTACTGTGGAAGGAAATGATATTTCACATTAACAGATGAAACATAGTTTGGTATAAATAGAATCATTCTGTTAGTTAAGTGAAAATCAAGCAGTGTTGTGCATTCAAGCTTGTGCCTGCCAGAGCAGCAGGCGAGAAGCTTTGAAGATGTGTGGGCACCAACTGGTTTTTCCTCCTGATGTAATCAGAATGATCCTCAGAGAGCTGAAAGGGGTTAATAACAGTAAATTAAACAATGCAAGCAGGTACACCTAGAGAAGCGTATCTCCTGACGCTTCCTCCATCCCCATATCACCTCCGTTACTAGGTTACTAGTGTCCAGTTTAGCACTGTTTCCTTCCCATGACACTGAAAGTCACCTTGCTAATGCAAGTGGAAACGGTGACCCAGTACCAGATAGTGGGGCTCTAGTACTTGGTTTCCCCTGTCTGTGGAATGAAGGTGTGGAGCTTGAGGAATGTGGAGGCTACTGCCAGGCTTCGATCATGCCACTGTGCCCTGGAAGGGAGACCAGGGGCCACCTAGCTCAGACTAAGGGCAGGGCAGCTTTGTGGGGCTGTCACAGCCTGCCAGTCAGGGTGTGTGCAGTGTGTCGTCCAGGGATGGAACTGGTCCTAAGCAGAATGGAAGAGGTTTCCCTCTAGGTAACCTTCCCCTGTCTTTCTGCTATCCTGCCCAGACACCCATTCACTGAGAATACATGTATTGATCATCAGCATGTCCAGACCATGAGATGTGGCTGCACACTATGACTGGTGTCTTAGTGGGGATACAACAGTGTGAGGGAACATGGAAGAGGGGGTAATGAAATCATCTGAGCACCAGGAAGGTGCCAGAGAAGAGATGGTATCTGATCGACAGTGGACAGTTCCTGGATGCCTTGAGGGACAGAAGGGGCAGCACTTAGAGCAGTGGGAAGCAGCAGCCAGGATGCGGGAGGAAGACTCTGCCCAGTTAACACTGCTCCTGAGTCACTGCACTGAGCCTGGCTGCTTGGGATCAGGACTGATATGGGTAGTTGGGGAGGCTGGAAGGGAAGGATCTGCCTTTTGTGATTCATTCAGTGGCAAGGGACTAGAATCCAGTGCAAACTGGCTTAAGTAAAAATGACACTCTATTGAATCATATGAACATGTAGCTCAGGTCTAGCTGGATCCAGTGGCTCACACACTGATTTAATTGTCTGTCTCACCAATACATCATGTACTCTCTGAGGCCAGAGACCCTATCTGTCTTCTATACTGTACTTTGACTATTGTACACTTGGTATAGACACATAAATAAATATTTAATAATTGGAGATGTAGCTGTTCTCCCCATCTATGTACTCACTAGATCAAAGGCAGTAGAACTACACGTCCCCCATTTTACCCTTTTTCCTCCTTCCCTCT